>CAEFZX010026779.1:0-96074 GCA_903066825.1 Alfaro cultratus
TTTCCAGGCCCAAATGAGCAACTTCACGTTCAAAAACGAGCCCAAAAAGGCGCAACCCGCGACTCATTGAATATGCTAGCGTCTTTTAAAAAAAAAAAGAAAGAAAAAAAAAAAAAAAGGAATTAAATTAAAATAAAATAAAACAGAGCGCTAAGGCAGGAGAAACCAAGCGACGATGAAAGGATGGAGGGGGGGAGAGAGGCTTGTAAAACAGCCTTTATAATATCCGCATACTGAACCGGCTGGTTAACAGCGAATAAAGCCCCGGTTCTTGATAGGTGTACTGACACATCTATAATACAGTCAGATTCACACCAGGCGATGGACCAACCCTCCGGTCCGGTTCATTGATCTACGACGTCCTGCTGCAGACCGCTCGGCTGTCCCCACCTACTACAGACCGAACCATCTCCGCCTCTACGGGGTGATGCACAGCTCGCAAACTGCGGGCTCCCCGCCTCAAAACCCCGCAACAACGTTTCGATCCGGTTAGTTTAGACCTCTGTCGTATTATCGGCGTATATTAAAAATTGCATTAAATGCGCTTTTTTTGCTGGGGGGAAGAAGTTTTATTTGTACGCGCGTTGCTCGCCTCTCGCGTTGTTATCGTCCGTCCGCACATACCAAGCATTCCTCACCCCCACCTCCTCCAACCACACACACACACACGCACACAAAACACACACAAACACACACACATATCCTCTTCCTCTTTATGCCCTTCCCCCCATCTAGCGTGCATGACAGAGAATCAGGATGCAATGAAATATAATCAGCGACTGGCCGGTCAGGAGGTCACAGTGTCCCTGTAAAAACCCCAACTGTGTGTTGAGGAGGGAGTGGTGGGGGGGGGATAGTACTTTAGGGATAGGATTAATAAACTGAGCAGCCAGCAAATATTTGGAAACAAAGAAGGAACCCCCCCCGCCCCCCTTCCTCCTTCTCATCATCATCATCTCTCATTTAGTCCTTTATGTAGATTTCCTGAAATGCAGCCAGCATCTATGAGCCCCATCTCTGCAGATCATAGTTGCAATATTAGGAGATGAGTCTGAGATAAGAACACTTGCAGACCAACGGGATCATTCATACACTGTTGGAGTTCACACACGAGCTCGACTGGCTTGTGTTCTGTGTGCCACAAAAAACATAAAGAGAACATTTCCTTAATGCTGATGAAAAGAAAAGACAAGAAAAAAAGAAGCAGAACTACAGCAGCTCCGGTTTTCACTTCTTCAAACACCCCAAACCTCAATGGGTCGCCTTACATTCAGTTTTTTGCTCTTGGCTTCTGAAGGCTTGCAGTGATCGCGAACGACAGGCAGCATACCGAACCAAACAACAGCTGAAGCACGTTAGGCATTTTAGGATTTTTAAAACAAAACGTTGCCTTAGCCTGAAGTCATCTTGGGGGCCGATGAAAATAAAAGGCCATCGCACTTTATGAGGTACACTTTGCTAGCACCAGATTAGATCTCCCTGTGCTTTCCGAACTGCTGTGTTTCACCGTTCCACAAATTCAACCATGTGTCAGAATCTTTCGATGGAGATTTCTTTATGCCAAATTCTGACTGTGTCGCAGCTGAAATTAAGACTCATCGAACCTCAAAATGTTCCAGTCTGTTATTATCGAATTTAGGTGAGTCTGTATGACTTGTAGCCTAAAGTTTCTGTTCATAGTTGGGAGAGGTGGCTCCTGTTGTGGTCTTCTGTTGACTTGACCCGTCTTTCTCAAGGTTC
This sequence comes from Alfaro cultratus, assembly GCA_903066825.1. Classification (NCBI taxonomy): domain Eukaryota; kingdom Metazoa; phylum Chordata; class Actinopteri; order Cyprinodontiformes; family Poeciliidae; genus Alfaro; species Alfaro cultratus. The sequence continues at coordinate 1,741 of CAEFZX010026779.1, forward strand.
AACCTGTTGTGTTCAGAGACTGTATTACTTGTGCACTACTTTCTTTGTATATACATTTGCCTTTCTATCATCTCCAACCACTCTGTCACCACCTGACACCTACAACGTATTTCCATCCACATAGCCTCCGCTCAGCTGAAACTGTCTCTTTCTTGGACCGTTTCTTGCAAGTCGAGAAATGGTACATGCATAAAGTTTCCAGCAGATCAGCGGTTTCTGAAACACTCCGGCTAACCCGACTGGCCCCAACAACCACACTGCATCTAAAATCACTTCAACCTCCTGTCTTCCTTGATTGTGATGCTCGTTCCGAGCTTTCAACAAGTTGTCTTTACAGCTTGTAGATAGCTAAATCCATTTGGTTGATGTCCATTTGCTTTGCTGATTTAAGTCATTTTTTTAAGGAAAAGAAAGTGTTTTAGGCTTATGAAAGGTCTTTCAAAGTCTGTCTATTGTCATCAACAGCTTTTTCGCCCCACTTTTCTTGTACCTGACCTTTTTTAGAGATGCTGTATGTATTTCTAAGCCACTTAACTCTGACCTATGAATCATTGCAGCATATAAAACGCACCTGAACCGAAGGGATACTTGGTACTTTAGAGTTCTGAGTGTTGTACTATGTCAAGTGTTCCTTTGTGAACTGTCTGTGCCGTGTCTTGTAGCCAAAGATGGCGATCCCCCCCGCCGCCCTATCAAACTGTGTTATCTTCTGTTTCATTGATGGAATGCAATGCATTCTAACAATCCGTGTGTTGTTGTGACAGGCTCTTAGAAACATGGCGCCTAGAGATAAATTTTAAAACTCATGCTAAGTTGTGTGTGATGTTTACAAAACAGTGACTCATCTTTTCAGTCTGGGTGCATTTTTTTTTAACTCGAATAGTTCATAGGTCAGGGTTAAAGGGCTCAAGAAACAAAAAGAACATTCCTCTGAAAATGGGTGGGTAAAAACGAAAAAAGAAAGGGAAAAAAAATCTGCCATTTTAAAAGCCTTTAAAGATATTCAGCTTGGTAGCATCACTTTTGCACGAATACTGTAGAAATTTGAGACTTGTTTGGAAAATGGATTTTATATTTTTACCTTGAAATGCTGCAGGGAAATTACCCGAGCATATTATGCAACAGCAGAGCTGCCTATCTGCACACGCGCTTCTCACTTTTGTCTTATTTTCATTTACAAAACATTTAGGAGCTCTAAGCAGCAGCCACCCCATCATCTGGTCCTGTTGGACTCTTGCGAGTTGACTCTAAAATCCAAATCCTATCAGGGTGGCAGGGAGGCTCTTAAGGCATCAGATTTCTCTCCTGTATTTCCTCTGCAGACAGGATTAAGGTTTCATGCTGGTTTTGCATTTCAAGTGACTTCTAATGTACCTTGAAAAGTCCAATCATTCCTATCGGCACGATCAGCTGCAGATGGCTTGCTGTGCCTGTTGTTGCCCAGCTAGGTGGGTTAATAACCCCTGGACACCAGCTGTGCAGGTCGCAGATTACATTTTATTTCACAGAAATGAAATTTCACAAATCAGAGAAGGTTTTTTAGCTTCTCCATCTTTATCAATTATACAGATACAGAATTATACCCTGATTTAAAGGGTAAGAAATTAGTTTCCAGTTTGGAGCAGTTCCAGTTAGCAATAATAGCTGCAGCACAAAGTGCGTCTATTTAAAAATCTGCTCCAGTATGGGCGTTGTCAACTTGAATAGATGGATTATTTATGTGAGATTTGTATATTTTATAATAAATTTACATAAATAATCAACAGGTGAAAATGTATAAATAATACAACTGTCTGATGAATTCACTCTGACTTGCTGAGGCCAGAGAGAAGTTGTCTCAGGCCAGCACAAGGAGGAGAGGGGGGTCGCTGAGGAATGCAGATGATTATCTGCTCCTTACAAAACTCATCAAAGAAACAGGGAAGTTTGAAATTCTTCTGAAAATGCCAGCTGACCTGCCTGGCACCGCCGTGTGTCTGAGTGGAACGCTGCAAATGTTTCTGCACAAACGACAACCGAGGAGGTGAATTCAAACGGTGAAGCTTTCTCACAACCCCAGAGTTGTTCTGGTTTGGCCAGGAGTTTGTGGCCCCACTGGGAATAATGAAATGGCTGCTTGAAACAGGAGAAAGCGCACAAAATGTCAAACAGGATTTCTTTCATTTCTTTTTCTCAGAGCACACGCCACAATTCTGGGTGCCACTAGTGCAGCTGTCTAAAGCAGGGAAAAGTCACAATTAATTGCAGGTGTATGTCATAATTGCACACTGAGGCTTTTATAGAAATACACAACTTTAAATCCTACATCAAGAAATGCTTTTTCTTTAATCCTAGAAATCACCAGAGCCACATCTCTGGTTTGTATAAATGAATTGTAAATTAAAAGCGACTGTGACTTGTTGGTAGAGTAGGACTCTTGCAATTGGAAGGTTGTCTTTTTGGTTCCAGCTTCCTCCTCGTGTTGATGCAGCAAGGCACGTATTCAAGTTCCATGTTGATGCATACATTTTCTTTTTTTTTTCATGCAAATGGGCAAATATGTCTGCTGCAAAGCAAAAAACAAATCCTTTGAGTCATCAGTATGATGGAAAGGGTTCTTTATAAATTCAGTACATTTAAGCATTTTTACTGAATCAGCTTATGCTTTCAATGCAAATCTTGATCAGAGTCACAATAAATAATCAGTGTCTGTTTCCCTGGAGTCTAAATAAGAAGATGGAACAGAGAGGTAAGGTTCATGTAACCACTCCTCAGAACAGGTAATTGCTCTTCTTGACAAATCATGACATAACAGTGATTCACCAAAGTTTTTGGGCGGCTGAGTTTAATTTCTACAACCACATCCTGGAATACCCAGGACTGATTCCAACCAGACCTTTAAAAGCATAAAATCACTTAAACTTTTCCGAAAAGAGCTCACACACACACACACACACAAACAACAATCACTCAAAGACCTAAAGAGCTCCAATAACAGAAATAAAGACAAAATCATTGAGATCTATAATTTCAGAAACGGTGACAAACTTATTTCTAATGGTTTCAATTTCCTGCGATCCATAGCACAGCATGTGGTTCAAGATTGAATTAACTTAATTTGTTGGTAAAGTGCCTGTGTTGGGAATCTGTACTATATAAATAAACTGAGTTCAATTAATTTGAATTTAATTGATAAGTGATAAACAAGAACAGTTCCAGCTGGAAATTCCCGGCTGTTATCATTATTGCATTGGTTTCTGAAATTGGAAGCTGGTAGTTTTTGACATGAAGTTATTGGCGTTTGTTCCAGAATCACAGCACAAGTCCAGAAGTAGACAATCAACATCATGCAGACTCACCCCCATAGAGGGAGTATTTTTCCCAGGACAGAAAAAAATAGCATCAGATTGCTTCAGAAGTTGCTACTCACACTCAAGAACAGTTTGAGAAGTTTCCTTAGTGACAGTACATAAAATTACTGTAAACTAGAACATCAGGCACCAAAACAACCTTTGCCCACTATTCATTTGTCTGAACAGTGTGAGTCACCGAAGATTTCAGTGGCCAAGAAAAACAAACCCTAGTGTTGCTACCATCCTCTCCAATTATGAATCAGTTGTGATCATCTCCACAACAAACCAAGATATACAAACGCATTAAAATGTCTACAAAGGAAGAGTAAAGAGTTGTGTGAGACAGGTATTGTTTCCCTTAATAATATGTACATTTTCACATATTTTTAACTTTTGCAGTAGTAACAGCTAAGTAAAACATCTTCAGAGGTTTCATAGAGAATGAGTACAACCAAAATGGTGTTAATTGTGCCAATGCATGAAAATTCTGAAACAGCACTATATTTAAGTTAAAATAGCTTTCATTGATTGATTCACTAAATCATGCACTCAAAACAAGTTTTCAAGTTGACAGTGACAAGTGAAGTGTACAAGTTAATTTGCAATAAGGTAAACACTTTGTTTTATCGATATGTTTGTTTTTATGTTCATCTTCACAAACATTATAAAATATAACCATTTAATCAGAATCAGTATCAATTTTATTGTCCAAGTTCTTTTACATGCAAGGAATTTGATGTGGTGCCGTTATGGTGCAGAGCATTCATTGTAAGCAGAGGATTTCTTTCCCACACGTGTCGAGGGATTTTAGTCCATTTCTTTGTACTGTTGAACCAGAAATGTTCAATAGTCTGCAGAAGCTTCTCAAAGACTCTTTATGTCCTAATCTCCCATTTTTCATAAGGTCATTTGAAGGCGGAGATGTCAGATAAGTGCAGGAAAGTCACCTGCAACAATGAGCGTGGCGCCCTCTAGTGGTTCATTTCTGTATGCGCCAGACGAGCTTCAACGCGGAACGTAAATTTCGTGCGACGGAAGTAGTTCCATCTAAAAAGACTATTCTGGTTTCTGGCTGATTCATTGTAGCTCGCTGGTTTGGTCTGACTGTGCGCTGAGAAACATTCATCTAAACGCCTGAAACATCTGTCAGCAGGTAAAAGCAGATGCGCATTGAAGACGCTCCGTAGAGACTTTTTAACAGCCTTGGTTACATGTGATGTTCACCCAAAAGCTCGTTTTCTTTCGCTAAGCCGCGCGAGCTAAGTTAGCATGAGTTAGCTAACGGTAAGATAACGCTAATGTGTATTTAGCAACCAAGCTAATTTAGGTGTATGCTTTGCTTGGTAATCACTTTTTACACCATAAATATGACAACCTTCAGTATGGTTCTTAATAAAATGGTGTCTATGAATAGTTTAATGTTCATTTGAATGTTTACGTTTCAAAGCAGTGAGCAACTCGGCTACATCAGCCTAGCATTAGCTGTATTTTGCTTTCTCATACTAAATTAGTCTCTGTTTTGTCGCTTTATGAAAACAACGAAAGTTTTCTTTAGGAAAAAGAAAAATCACTATATAAACACTCGGCCTGAATCACATTTTAAATGTAATTCCCACCACAAACATCCAATTGCGATATAAACAGAACCGTCTAATAATATTTATCAAGAGGACAACGTAGCTAATAAACCTCACTTTATTCTTGCTAAGCCATTTCTGACCATCTGATCTTCAAAGCCTTTTCTTATCCATTTGTTTATTTCATTTTTAATAGTGTACAGTATTTTTTAACATATATTATTACATTAAAATGCACTTTACCATTAAACTTTAATGGTAAGACTCTGGGAATGTGTTCACAGATCTCAATATGGACCGGCTGCTGAGGCTTGGAGGTGGAATGCCAGGGCTTGGCCAGGTACATTTTAAATGTCCTTGTATGTGAAAGAAAGGCAGTGAGTTTGATTGAGGTTTGTATTGTGAAATTATTTCACTGTGACTTTCAAGCTCAGACTGATATAACTCATCTCCCCAGCCTTTTTTTCCCCCCTCCTTTCTTTGCACACAAATTTCAATGTAGTCACAAAAACCTTGTGGTGTGTAACAATGATTTATCCTTTGCTTCATAAGGGACCCCCGACAGATGCTCCTGCTGTGGACACTGCAGAGCAGGTGTACATCTCCTCTCTGGCCCTGCTTAAGGTAATAAAATAACTCATCATCAGAGCTAAATCTGTCATATACCTGAAGCCCAACCTTTTCGAATCCTCTTTTTTTTTTTTTTTTTTTCTTTGCCGTCCCTCCTCATCAGATGTTGAAGCACGGGCGTGCCGGTGTGCCAATGGAGGTCATGGGACTGATGCTGGGAGAATTTGTTGACGACTACACAGTGCGAGTGATCGATGTGTTTGCCATGCCTCAGTCAGGAACAGTACGTATCCCCTCTAAAATCAAGATTGCATGTTGCGGAGATTTTGTGTTTGTCAGAATAAAAGTGTGTTCTTACCTGAGCACAGATGCACACACACACACACACACACACACACACACACAGTTACTGCTGTACACTGCAGTTGGTGGTGGGGGGTCTCTGCACACACAAATTTGTTGGAAAGCGGTTGCAACATTTCTGAAAAATTTGAAGGGGAAAAACATCATAACACCTAAAAATATTTATGTCAACTGATGCATTTTCTTGTTCTCACTAATAGCCAATATTGCAATCTTGTATGGTACATTTCTCATATTGCTGCAACAGCTTTTTAGACACAACCTGGACTCATAGGAAGTCCTGTAAAAACGATGAAACTGTCATCACTAGTTGCCTCAAAGTCATTTAGACATAAATTATTGCAATTAGGTTAATGAGCAGTAAGCATACCAGGCTGGAAAAAATGTATTAATTCACCTAGGAGTGGTTTTGCAATTTCCAACATTGTTTTTTGAAAGAATATTGCATAGTTTTAGTTTTGCTTCCCCTCCAAATCTTCATTTATTCTCCTGATAACACCATCATTGAAGAATTCACCATTGTTGTGCCAGGGTTAAAAATTGCTGGTTCATTTTCATAAATTTCTAGTTTGTCAAGTAGTTTGGCATCCTTAGTTCTTGTTGTTCATTTTCACTAAGCAGTGTGTGTGCCTCACAGGGAGTGAGTGTAGAAGCTGTGGACCCCGTCTTCCAGGCTAAGATGTTGGACATGTTGAAGCAGACGGGCAGGTACGGCTCAACAAGAGCAGCATTTTGAATTTGTTATAGAAAGAATCTCAAAGTCCCACACTTGTTTTTACAGAATTTAATTTGACTTAAAAGCAAATTGAAGAAGGATTATATGAATGTGTATTTATTTTCCTTTCTTTTTTGAATTTAAGAAAATCGAAAATTAAAAAGTTGTTGCTTCCCACCTGTTTGTTTTCTTCAGACCAGAGATGGTTGTAGGATGGTACCACAGCCACCCTGGTTTTGGCTGCTGGCTGTCGGGTGTGGACATCAACACACAGCAGAGCTTCGAGGCGCTGTCGGAGCGAGCCGTCGCCGTGGTAGTTGATCCCATTCAGAGTGTCAAAGGAAAGGTGGGCACAGGGAAATTAGTAGCACTCTATCAAAGTTTGAACTATTTAGGAAAACTGATTTTTTATTTTTTTTCCCCTGCCACTTTGTCCCTCAGGTGGTTATTGATGCCTTCAGACTAATTAATGCCAACATGATGGTACTGGGTCATGAACCGAGGCAAACTACATCCAACCTGGGTCATCTCAACAAGCCGTCAATCCAGGTAAGTTTCACATTAGAATAAAAACGGGGGCAATTTTAAAATTGCAATTATATTGCAATTGGTTCTGTAAGCCACATACAGAACCAGACAAAAGTTAAGAGAGTTTATCTGAAATAAACCTTTAGAATGCACCATGAACTGTTTTATTTCCACTTTTAACATTTTTCTTTTCTTGTGTTTTCCTGTGATCTTTCCTGATAATCAATACAAATCTGTATGTTTATTGTACTTAATAATCTGTTTTACTCTCTTTTAGGCCTTGATTCATGGACTTAACAGACACTATTACTCCATCACCATCAATTACAGAAAGAATGAGCTGGAGCAAAAGGTTTGACGTTCATATTTTAAGACCCCCATCTAGTTTTAATTTTGTTTCTCGTGAAACGTGATTCATTCTATTAATTTTTCAGATGCTGCTGAACCTGCATAAAAAGAGCTGGATGGAGGGCCTGACTCTGCAGGACTACAGTGAGCACTGCAAGCTCAATGAGACGATCGTCAAAGAAATGCTGGAGCTGGCCAAGAACTACAATAAGGTAGAACCTGAACACTATTAGTTTACAACATGTTTTATTGAGTCTGTTAGAGGGGGGCTCGCCATTTAGAAATATTTCTAACTAAGTAAGAGGTAATTTTGATTTTAAACTATTTCTGTGCTTAATAACCAAATATAGTTGGTACCTTTTTATAAGTTGGACTTCTGCTCAATAATTATGAGTTAGTTCAGTTACTCACTGCAGTGCAGCGGTGTGGATATGCTAGTTTTCCCTCATTTGTTTACTTTTGTTTTGGATGACACAGTAAAATAAGCTGGAACGTGTTTTGCTTGAAATAAAATAAACTATTTTCACCTCAGGCTGTTGAAGAGGAAGATAAAATGACCCCGGAGCAGCTGGCTATCAAGAATGTTGGAAAACAGGTACTGATTTAGTTTTTTGTTCTCTCTCTCTCTCTCTCTCTTTTTTTTTAAGCATCTGAAAAACAAAAATATCATAATTTTAAAGCTGACCTATTGCTCATATGTCAACTTACTTTCTTAGTAATGTTGCATGTTTATGGAGCTGATAAGTCCTGTTAAAGCACATTAGGTATTGAGTGAAATCATCATCATCATTTCTTCTCTCAGGATCCAAAGAGACACCTGGAGGAGCATGTAGATGTTTTAATGACCTCCAACATCGTTCAGTGCCTAGCCGCCATGCTGGACACTGTAGTTTTCCAGTGACGGATCCCTGTGTGTATAATTGTTAATATTACAACCATTGTTTTCTTTTATATAAAATAAATGTATGTATGAAATACTGTTTTGTCAATTTTTATTACTTCTGCCTCCCTAAGATTTTTGCAGATTATTTTCTTACACTTATTCAATCAATCAATCAATCAATCAATCATGAAACAATAGTACAAAAAAGTTAAAAACATACAAATAGAGATATTAATATATTTGAAAAGAGACAATGTATTATTTCTATTAATACATTTTGTGCAAGAAAATTGCAATCATAGGAAGAAGCATCTAAAGATGAACAAAACGGTGAAAAACACAAAATGACTCCTTGACAAAACAATAAAATGTATCAAGTAGCTGAGGTGATGCAGTTTGCATGAAAGAGCTGAGACATTTCTTCCAGAAGGCTCCAGACACTGTTGTTGTTTAGCTTTTTAATCAACGATATGTTATTTTTAATGTCAGCCAAACTGCATTGAGTCAAACTATTGCAGAAATATTCGTTTACAATCTTAGTTTGTAACTCAATGTTGATGCAATGCTCCTGCCAACCACTAGATGGTGAAAAGCAGCCTGTCACAGAGTCAGATGTTAAAAGTCAGATCAATGTGGAATCACTTGCATAAGGAAACCTGTGGTTTATTGCATAAGTGTGGCATTCACGGTTTCCTCTGTCATTCTAATCTAACAAATAAATATTACAGTTTGGATGCCAAAAAAAGTCCTATTTCTCATTTTAAATCATCTAGATTTTAAGAAAGTGAACATTCATTTCAATAAAGGTTTTTATTTGACAAAGTAATGATCTTGCTGACCTAATGGCACATAATGCATTATGTTGGGTTAACCTGTGTTACTTAGAACCAAAGGTTTTAAACATTTGCAAACATGAAACAAATTTCAGCAATAAACATTTAAATAATAGTTTATGGACTTTGAAAGAAATTTACAGATAATGATCTAGTCTATATTTACTGTTTGCCAGGCTGTGTTTGAGCTTATGAAAACCTAAAGATGATGCATTTAATTTAACTGAACTTTAAAGTCTTTTCAATGAGAGTATTGTCATTTTAGAACTAAAATGGTGTCATCAGACTTGCGTACAATAACTTGGCCCATAGTAGTTGTGCATCATGCAGCTGTGGTGTACCTGGAGACAATCCTTGTTATAGTTTTGCTTGTTTCGTATTTAAAACTAGTACAATTTTAAAACAAAGCAAGTTACTTAGCCAGTGACACAGTGAAGATGTGCTCTTCACTCTGAACCCACTGGATTCAGATACGGTGGGTCATGCTGGGGATTTTTCTCTATAGCTGCAGTTGTTCTCTTCTCAGACATGGCATAAAGTGCAAAGACAAAATATCAGAATTTCTTAAGTAATCTTTAAAAAAAAACACTGATCAGAGAAGTTGAACTGTTATACTGTCTTGATTTAGCTGATGTTTGCAGATGGGATTCTAGTGAAGACGTGCATAAATGATCATACTGGGTTTTAAAGAGGAAGTGTGCACATTGCAGCGTAAGTGGAAAATGTGTAAATTCGCTATAATATTTTACTCTGTGGCTTTGTCTGATCTATTCTAGACAAAAAAAAATTGTCCAGGCCCATCTAAAAACATTTATTTAGTCATCTTATCGACTAAATAGGATTAACAGACGGCTTCATTTTCTTCCAAAAGAATATCCAAAACTGGCTTACACTGGGATTGTGTCTGTTAAAAGTAAAATTAAATTTTTGTCGAACTAACATGAAGGTAGATTTGACACAAAAATCACCTCGTATCATCAAAAGAACAACAGCAAGATCGAAACACGGTGGTGGCAGCAAGTATTTCCAAATACGTGTTAGTTATGGCCTAAAACCGTAAGATGACAAAAAACTAAAAATGAAGATGGATGTTATTTGTCAGCGTCACAGAGCCACATAGAGAAGGATTTTTTAAGCCAATTTTCATTGATAAGCAATTTAAAACTTTAGTTTTATAAAGAGCTTCTCGTAGTGGGAGTTTATTCCAGTAACTATTTGTGGACAAAGAACATGAAGCACATGTTCCCCCTCCAGTCTTTCCAGTATTTACAAGCCAGACAGTTCGGACAGACATACCCCTCCTAAGTGGGGGAGGAAGGGGCTTCAAGTTACATAATAAATATTTCTAAGCAAGATTTCTCCAGCCCTCCCAGCAGGAAATCGCTGTTTTCCATTCTCAGCCTGGAGAGTGAGTCGATTTAGAACTGGAATGAAAAAGAAAGGGAAGAAAATGAGAGAAAATATTTCTATAAATGTTAAAAAAATAACTATTTTGTTAGGATACTTTACAATGGTTCTACAAGTAAAACTAGTAAAAAAAAAAAAAAAAAAGACTAAAAATGCTAAATCAGAATTCAAATTTGTTTAATCTGAATTTATTACATCCGGTAATCAACTTGATCAAATCCAGTTACGGTCAGAGTAGCAGGACAAAAAGCTTTTTCATGATAACTAAACTGGTTGTAAATATTTCAGTGATTTGTTAAGTCTAAATTTTGAAACTTAAAACACAATTTTGGAGCATTTTATCTTTTAAATTTAGTTTGGTCACTGACTCACCACAACCAGGATGAAGTGTGCCTGCAGTCAGAATGATTTAAACATGCAGCCTTTTGCTTTTTTTTAATAATCTGAAACCATTTTAGAAGCTCAACAGCTTTGCTTCACACAATATGGGAAAACCAACTTTAAAGGATTTACACCAGTGTTTATATTGGACATTTCTCTCTGAAAAAGCCAAAGTCGCTTGTAACATGTCTATGCTTTGTCTCTGAAGTGCTGAATCATCATCCTGTGTTCATTGACACACATTTTCAGACACATTTTACTTTTGGGGATGTCGGGAGATGCCTCAGTGATCGTCGATTCAGTTCAAAGCAGTTCTGCTTAGAGGTCTTTCAGAGCAGCAGCAGCTAAAACATAACGTTATCTTCTAGTGGCTTTGATAAGAAACTTGAGGCCCAGAAAAGTTTGGTGTGTCACAAGCTTCAGCCTGGTTCGTGGCTCCTCTTTCTGTTTTTGACGAAAAGAAGGGCTTCAGGCATTTTCACAAAAGGTTTTCCTCTAAATGAAACTTTTTCTCCTCACTGCGTGGAGATCCAGCTCTGCACTCCTATTTCTGTGCAGCCCAACGTTCATGAAAGAAGACTTTCCTACTTGCTTTGATTAGACGATACACTCAAGAGGATAAGCTGGAAACGAGACTGAGGCTTTAATAAACGCTGGTGTTTTCTTGGTGTGGTTCACTCCCTGGAGGCCAAGGCCGAGTGCACAACGCCAGCCCCGCCTCGGCGGATGGAATGCAGAGGATGACAGAGTTGGATCTGCTTTCACTGATTTGAGCCTAAAGTGCTGTAAAAATGTGGATGGCTACATAAATAACAGGATTAGTTGATCATCGCTGCAGTGGTTTGTTTAAAATTCCTTACAGATAAGACGCAGTGAGTGAAGTCAGGTAATGTCTGATCCCCATGGACAGCCTGGGGTTTTACTGTATTTATTGCGCGTTTCATTACGTCTCTGTTCATTTCTCGCTTTTCATTCCGTCGCACCGAAAAACACCAAGAAAATCAGACACAAGAAACAATTAGATTCCAACAAGAACACCAGGCATTTCTTCAAACCGTCAGTTCCAAGATTACGCTTTAAATGTCATTTTGGTTGCCTCCCTTGTATTTTCACTTTCTAAGAAACCACTGGCCTGTGGGAATTAAGTTGACAATTTGTGCCTCGTTTCTGCGCATGCTGAACTTTGAACCTCAGGAGGAGTATTTCTCTGGACCAATAATAACCCATCAATCTTTGTAATCTTAATATACCACTTTCTTCAACTTCACCACCCGGTAACTTTGTCCGTGCAAAGCGAACATAAACACTGCGGGATTAATGACAGACAGCTGTGTTGTATCAGTTTAGAGATTAGACTCGGTTTGAGAACCTCCAGTTTCATCAGCCAGCGTTCTAAACCTGCAAAGCCAATTGCCTGCTCAGCGCATCGTTTCCACCAAGAAATAAACAATTTGTACTCTTACGTCATCTAGTTTAGTCCAACTGTGGATTATAGGGCTGCCAATTACGGCTTTATACAGCACGAGATAAATGGTACCAGCTGCTATATAATGTCATTATGAATTAATGGTTACTTTTCAAACAGCATCAGCTAGAAAACATGTTGAAGAATCAGAAGTCTTTAAAGAGGCAGTGTCATGTAAAATCAACTTTTTTTTTTTAGCTTTACATCCTGTCATAATGTTATTACCTCATCAAAGACATACCTGGAGTGTTGCCTTGATCATCTTAATTGCATGTTTGAGAAATCTTTTAATCTCCATGGGAACCATTCAGCTGTGCAAAATGCCTGGGTGAGCCTAGCACCTCCCTCGAGAGTGAAGCTCCTCCTTGGATCTGCAGTTTCCAAGTTTCCGAGCTTCCGCATTACGGAGCAGCCCTCCCTCGCGATTTCCCCGCTCAGCTCCTTCAGACTAGCCAGAAGCAATTAGCAAACACCCGGTGGAAGTGCTCATCTGCTGAGCTCATGCTGTTTCGCAGAGCAGCGCCGGTAAAAACGTTGTCAAAGGATTAATAGAGGAGCGATGTTGTGATGACTTCCTGAAGGCGAAGTTTCAGAAAGAGCCAGAGTTTTTAAAGAGACAGAGGCTCAATTTGTAGAATGAAGTCAAGTTTCTTTTACGTCATTTAATATAGATAGCATTTTTATAACAACATGACTGCTTGATTGTCCTACAAAATGCCACTATGTGCCTGGAAAATGAATAATGCTGCCCCTTTAAGAGCATTTTTTGAAATCGTTTTGTTTTATTTAGTCAAAGAAAATTTTTTTGTAGTTCATGAAGGCAAAGCAAAGAAGATTTTATGTCATCTGTAGGATTTCAATGAGAGGCTTTGAGGTTTTCCATGTTTTTGATTCGTTCTTTGTGTTTAATTTTAGCAGTTCTTTCTTAAAGGGACGTTTGTCAGAACGAAGGACGGATTTCCATCCCAGGTTGAATTTTCTAGAAGACTGAGACAGGTTCGCTGAAATCTGCACTGGGAGGCTTTCGCCCTGTTGAGTCATGCTGCACACCATCCCCTCTCTGTGTTATGCAATAAAGCCATATGATTTCAATCGAGTAAGCACAAGAATTCTGTAGAAACTAATCTTCAGCTAACAAACAAATTGAGGAACGGCTCACGGCCATCAGAGTGTTTGCTTAAAGGTGCCTCAGGTGGAGAACTGATAGAAGAAAATGGTATGGTTCAGGAAAAACACACAAAAAACCATCCACTAACTACTCATTGCTTCACTCATGCAGGATATTTGGACCACTTCTACAGACTGGCATTGATGTTCTTTTTAAAAAAAAATTTTGCCAGTTTTTGGAGTGTTTGTTCTGTAAGTAAGCACTGCCGGTATCCGTTCCCTCATCTGAATGCCGTGTTGTAGTGCTGTGGTACTTAAATCAAAAGGCATGGTTTCCACCTCTCTATTTAACGTTACTCAGTGGCGCTGGAATGATGAAGTCATTTTCCATCGCGGCAGAGAGGCACTCTGTGGATGAAGTGAGTGGGTGTGTGTGCAAAGTCAGACCGGCTGCGTTTGCAGAGGGAAGAGGGTCGCTCCGAGCCGGACCACAAAAGAGAGAGGTGCTGTTCTTTGGGTCTAGTCTGCAGAGAATCACTGTCTGGGACCGTGTTATTTAAGTCAATAACAGAGTCCTAACACACGTCCGCTCGAGCACAGGCACAAGCAACTCTGGGTCTTCACCTTTTGCCCCTTGAATGCTTAGGTGAAGGAAGTCCAGTTTTGCAAATCAGGTTTTGGAGAATTTTCATTTCAGCATAAATGTTTATGCCAAATACATATCATATTTGACTTAACTTGCAGTGTGTTTAATACAAAAGAAACAGACTGAACTATTAATTTTTCAGGGAAAATGATAAGAACATAACAAAGAAAAGAAAGAAAATCCATTAATCCTAAACACGTAGGTGGCTGAGAACCGTCTTACAGAGCTCCCAGTCCCAGCAGCTGTTAAAACATGAGTCTTGTAATTTAGTTGGATCTACAGCTCCTTCACTGTTGCTTCCAGTAAAAGGTTTGCTGTGAAACAGAACATTCATAGCGAGAACATGATAACGTCAAGCCAGGTTTTCACTCCAGCATAAACAAAAGAGGTATTCAGATTGTGAGTGAGTACATCTATCTTAGATAGCTGGACAGGAATACTTACCAATTGTTATTTTCTCTGCTCCTTTCAATAGTCATGTTAGTATCTTTTTTCTATGCTGAGTTTAAATTGACTGAAAGTGAATTTTGTTCAAATCTGTTGTTGAGCCATCATCAGCATGAGTTGCATTTTGGTTCTTCTTAGCCTGATGTACAAAGGATGGTGAAAAAACATTGAAGCATGTCACGATTTTCATTTCTAAATGTTTGAGTCTCATATCGAAAGTGCTAAAAGGTTTCGACCCTTTAAGCTCTCTTATGTATGCACAAAATGTGCCAATGATTGTTTCCTCTCATCGCTGTCTGTCAAAGCTTTGGTACCAGTCTCAGCTCTTTTAGATCCAGGATTCTCCTGGTTTTGTAGTTGTTGCACATCTATTTCCTTCTGTTGAACATCTAAACAATCTCATTCCTTAAAAAATAAATGATGGATGTCGAGTGCCCAAAGAGAACCAGATGAGCTTAAAACATTCAGTTCGGGGTTTACGAGTAAAAACTACACAAAGAGCTAGAAGTTATTCGTCTGAGGTCTGGGAATTCAAATAGGTCATTGAAATGAAAATGTATTTTGTCGTCAGACAATTTTCCTGATTTGTAAATTGTTGTTTGCACTTGTGTTTAAAATTGGAACCCTAATGCATATTGCTAAAATTTATCTTTTTTAAAATAAAATCTAAATAACATAGTTTGTAGATTTCTCAGACTGTGTTCCCAGTGACTTCACCTCAGCAACGCCCCGATCTTCTTTTTATTTTTTTCTTTGGCTCAAACCAACGCGGCCACAACATCTCCACAACAAACCCAAACTTACACAACACCTCCCCGCAAAACCGTCGCTTCAGCAGCTGCAGGCGTCATTTTTAAAATGCACTGTAATCATTTCCACAGCGTTTGGTTGAACTTCGGTTCAAACTGATGTCCTGTGTGTGTGTGTGTGTGTGCGCACGTACATTTCTGCTTGACACTGAATTTGAAACAAAGATTATATGCCTGAAATCAAACTTGCTTTACCTTTGCTGTGCACTTTTATGCCCCCTTTCCCAGTGAATCATATAAACAACAGATCATATCATTTGGAGCAGCATGTGCACACATGGTGACAATCCAGCTCATCCTTTTAAACAAGCAACTAGCTGATGGTCGGCCTGACGTCACCTGCTGGATCCCTGCAGGGTAGACCAAAGTGTGTAATTACAGGAGGCAAGAATCGGAAAGAGACATTCAAAACACAAGTGTCTGACCTCATCATCTGGTCAAAGCTGCAGGGCAAGATGATGATTTGTAGTTTGTTTTCTAAAGAGCTTTTAAAAACGCTGCAGAGGCTGAGAAACATGAAATGCTTTAAAGTTCCCAGATCTTCTAAAGTTTATACGCCGTCTTTTTTTTTTGTTGCTACATTTTCTTGTAAGCGATTCCCCAGAAGAGGAATTAAGTTTACTGGCACTACTGAGTGGACACCACCAATTTCTCTGACTGTACGGTACAAAATTTCTCTTCCAAAAGCTTCTTGTTTTTTTTCTTTTTAAAGCTTGCTCCGTCCAAGCTCTTCCAAATGGTTTCTCCATGCAGAGAGAGTTTCTGCTGGGAAAGGTCTGTCACTGCGCCCGTCCACAGACCGTGACTCACCCTCTCGCCGCTTCCCTGCGACTCTGTCGAGCTCAAGCTCCCTGCATGTGAGTCACAGCCCACCTGCAGCAACAGGAATCACAGTCAGAAACATAAATACACCTTATATTTCTTGCAATTCTCTTCAGTAAATCATTCAATGTTGGTGTTTAAATAGAAAACACACTGTAAGGGTATTGTGTTGAGGGCTAAAGTGTGCAGCACTGCCAATAAGAGATTCTGGCACTTCCTTCAGAAAACAGCACTGTGGCAAATGGTCTAAAAAAGGGGAGGCTGCTGCCAGGCTCACATGGAGCCAAATGGAGACCAGAGAGACGGCTGAGACCAAAAAAGGCTGCAGAGAGGAAAGAGGAGGCAAGGAGTGGTGGAGGGGGACTCAAAAGGGGATGACAAAACAAGGGATAATACTTGATGAAGGGGAACAACATCCTCACCCACATGAAGGTATTCTGAGGCGATGCTGCTGCAGTACACTGCTGCTGCTTCCTCTTTCCTCAGCTAGTTTTTGTTTTAAAATCCTCATTCATCTACATACATACACAACGAATGAATAAATTATTTGTGTTTTATTTGTTTTAACTGTTGCATAGTTAATGCAATCCCCAATACATACATTTCCACAGAAGGGAAGAAGAGCAAAACAAGCCTGCTGAGGTTTGATGAAGGCTGCAGTTTGACATTAGATTGTGTTTTAGCCGATGATGATTGAGAAAAGAAAATATGAAAAATGTGAATGTAACTTTCACTCTGGATTTTGAATATTTGAACCGTTTTATGGTATTTGTTGAGCAATTTATCCAATGAGAACCTCTTTATGATTCTCTCCAGGACATATTTTTGCACGTATCTTTTCTTTTTCATATGTTTGTTAACGCTCACTTTTTTTTATTCGAGATGCAGTAGAATAATGAAATTGTGTGATTAAAAAGAACTACATTTAACAAGCATGATAACCTCTTTAAAGCTAAGTTATTCAATCACCTTTCTCATTTTGCTCAGTGAATTTAAGACTGTGTTATAAAGTATCTGAAAGGTAAAGTAGAAATACATTTTGTTTTGTTAGAATAAAATTTTGTCATATTTTTGCCTCTCTAAATGCCTCTCTGTGGATGCAGGGGATAACTCACTCATCGCCATGGCCTTATCAGATTCGAAGAGGTGTGACTATGTCCGTCCCGTTAGCCACTGGTGCAATTATTGCCTGGGTGTGAACTGTGAGCCGTGCTTCACTCATAAACAGCAGCCGCCTGCTCATCCACAGCTCCTCTACTTCCAACAGAGACTCTTTTTGTTCAATTTCATCAAAAACCAGTAGCTTAAAAACAGAACACCAAACAAAATAACATCTCAAATACCAATTTGCTGCGTGGTAAATGTGACCAAAGCTTGAAGTTTCATTTAAAAGATGCAGCACAGATGTGTTGAAGGGGAGCAAATATAATTTGCTGGCTATGTTTGCAGAGGTGTCTGCGCATCCCTGTTCATGACTTTGTTGGTGGATGTGTCTGACTGCTTGTGTGTGTGTGTGTGTGTGTGTGTGTATCTATACACGACCATTTGCGTCCTTCCCTGCAAGCCACATCATGAAGCCGACACGTTTCTCTCTCTTCTTTTATCTTCCCATCACAGTCACATCTGAAAAAAACAGTTTCCCACCACATGGGATGACTTCTTCAAACAGCCTCACGTGACCCGGCACCTCTATGCTGTCTAGACGGGAATGAGTGAGTAACAGTGATGCCTACTGTATATGCACACGTTTAATGACATTTCCTCTCACAACTTTGGAAAATATGTTTGTTTTATCACAGTCCAGCTGCATTTTATACGGGAGAATAATTATGTTTGGGAGTTGTCGGCACATAAACACTGAGCTTTTGCCCTGAGGATCTTTGCTTTGACGTTAAGCTAATCTTTATGCAACAACTATAATGGGGAAGGGCAGACAATGAGAAAAACAAGAGAAATAGGAGGCGTCAAAATTTTTTTTTTTTTACTTCACTGAGGTCTTTATTTGGGGTCCTGCAGCTCATCAGTGGATGTGATTTATGCAACAGATGTTGCCTGCAGGAAAGGTCCGACCTAACACGTGATATAAGACATTTATCGTACTCCAATCTCGGAAAAACAACTTGTCCAGGAAATTTTTTTTTGTCAGTGTACTCAAATATTACAGGAAAAGGTCCACATTTTCTCTGCAGAGCAGATGCAGTGTCAGACTGAAAGTTCTCTGGAAATAATCTGTATGAACGGATTCATTTTATGTCCAGTTTGTGGTGCGTTGCAAACTTCCATGTCAAATTAGAAGATTTTTAAGGGGTTAATGGCCAGAAACTTTTTCCCAAGGCCAGCAAAACATCCACTAATTCACAGAAAACACTCTGTCTGTCTGACTGTCTGCTTCCTGCAGGATCTTGTGAGGACAAACTCCCCTTGGAGGGATGAAGTCAGCAGCAGGCTGGTTCTGGCAAAGGGGTGATGCACAAGTGCACATCGAAAACACAATCATAGAGGGAATGAAAAGTCGGAGATGACTGGCTTTCGAGGTTACTGTAAGTCTTGGAAATGTTCCCTGAACGTGTGAAAACGTCACCTGTCTGCATGAGGAGTTCAGTAATTAGATACAAAATAATAAATTAACAGTAAAAACAGTTTTAGTTGAGACAGGTATAAAAGTTAAAATGGTTTCCTGTGGAGCCATGTAGGCAGAGCCTGTTTTGCAACACAAACAAGAGTAAACAAGATGCAGACATGCTTCCTCTGCTTTTAATTTGGTTTTATTAAAACTGTTCTTCAGTCTGGGGGTTATTCCATGGGGAAAAAGGCAGCTTGTCTTCGACAGATCCACTATGCCCAATCTGCATGCTTGAGGACACAGGTTAGAAAGGTCCTCTTTCACTGAGTTACTTTTTGATCAAGTCTCCTGTAGCAAACACATGTTGACATTGCAAAGCCTCTTTCACACCCGATGCGAGGATGTAAAAACACAGGCCAGGTTTTCACGGCTGAGACGGGGAGAGAGAGAAAGTCCTGACAGGGTGCCACCCGGCAGCTTGCAGAAAAGCTAATGGGAGTTTTTGACTCCTGGAAGTGTAAACTGTGACTGGCCTGGAGGTACGCAGCTGTCTGGGGAGGAGGAGGGAGTGTTTCTGCGTTCACAAAGCCAAACAGAGGAGGTGTTACTCTTGGATCGGGATGGAGAAAGGGTCAGAGAGGCCGTGGACGATGAACTCTCCTCAGTGACAATAGGTACCCTTGTGGCTTAGATTGCTCCTTATTACCTAACATCAATTAAGGCAGCTATAATTACGATGGATCACATTACCGGCAGCGTTTATAAGATTGCTGACCATGATACAGTCACGAACAAGGTTTTCCTGGCTTCAGCGTTTTGGCAGCTCTGAGCATAATTTCATCATCCTTCAGCCTTATTCATATAAGGTCAATACCAAACAAGTAGGCTACTTCATGGTTGGAACAGGCTGCTCTGCTCAGCAAGAAATATGGGCTGATTAAATCTTTCAATGGCAATAGACTCAGTGATGAAGTGACGGAGTGGCTCAGTGGTAGAGCAGACACATAATCTTTGGAGGCTGCTGCTCTCAACACAGTTGTCCCCAGTTCGACTCCCAACCCTGGATCATTTACTCCATGCTATCCTCTTCTCTCTCTGTCCTTCTTCCTGTCCAGCTACTGAAGAATAAAGGCCATTAGAACCACATAAACCTTTAAAACAGAGTTCGAACTGTATCTTTTTAAATTATGTTTCATGTACAAATGTATAACATAATACCTATCTCTTTGTCAGAATAAATAAATCAAGAACATTTACATTTTCTGCTTATTTGGATGTTAGGAAAATAAATAAGGAAGTGTAAAAAGCTAATTAGGGCACGAAGCGGCAGTTATTTTTAGGTGAAGAACAATAGGTGACTGCCATACATTTTTATGGCAGGCCCCAATAAACTGAAAAAAAAAAAAAAAGGCTATTTGTCGTCTCTGATTGTACCGCGATTCATATCTGTAGCTCACTCACAGTAATAACAACGATGAAAGAGAAATGGTGTCTGCGGAGGTCTGAAATTTTTCAAAAATACATGGAAGTGAACCTGGGAGAACGTCAGTTACCCTGGCACATGATTTTGCTCTGAAGCACCTTGACAGAAAACCTTAAGCCCTAGAGAAATTTTGAAAACATTTTACCGGAGCAGGCATGCGTATCAATGTCATGACCGAGTTTGATACCGATTGGGCGATATTTGTGGGCGTGACGGCGATTTCAAAATTTATTTGGGGTCAAAAATCCACCCCGTTTCACACTCTAGCGAAGCGGCAGTTGGTGGCAGTTAGGCTCTGCGTTTCGGCAGTTGGAAATTGCCGCACCGAGCCGCACATTTTGATACCACTTTTGTGGGCGGGCGCGCAGCGGTACGAGCCGCATTCCGGTTGACGGAAGAAAAATAAATAAAGAGACATTCTATTGGGTGTAGAATAATAGGTGCCTGCCATGCAATGCATGGAGGCAGTGACTGACTTGCTGCTCTCCTTTATGCATTGCTATGGGCAGGCCCCAATTAGAAAACAAAAATCGTATGCCTCTGGGCTACTGCTTGGATATTGTGTCTCGCTTCTCTGAAGTGTGTCGTATAAGTATTCATCCTCGATGAACGCTTCCACGCTTTGTCCAGTCGCAATCTCAAACTGAGCATAATACGCAGTCTCTTATGGAAATTGCTACTTTTCAAACTTCCTTTTGCAGCTGGATTGCTAATATGAGCTGTTAGGTCAACAAGAGCATGGAGAAAAGATTCAGTTTAATCTGTGCTGCTCTTTATTTATTTCTTCAAGTCAATACCAATTTATGAACATTTGCTTGTATTTAGCTGGGTCTAAAAGTTACTGAGTTGCTTTCAGCATGAGGACAACAAAGACTTCAGGTAAAGCCATCCATTCTTTCTGTGCTAACAACTTGGCACGCCGTTTTAACACCGACTTGCTCCTCTAGGCACTGGGTACCTCATGACATGGGCGTGTGAGTGTTGTCTGTGACTCAGTATGTAATTCAGTGGATGAAGATCCACCATCAGCGCTATGTGATACAAAGGTCACTGACCTGACCTTTATATCACTCTACATCCCTCCAATCTTGTTTCCACAGCGACGCTGTTTTTGTTGCATTGTTATGGAATCTTTGATTAATGCATCTTCTGAGTGTTTGCCTTTGCAAGGGTGACTTCTCCAATGTGTCAACAGCTAAGCAGCACACGGTCTTCACATCCTGTGCAGAAATTTTGGACTGATTCATGATGCTGACCGGTGAGAATGCTGACAAACTAAAAGTGTGTTGCTAAACTATTTCCAGTCACCAAGCGACTGTCTGGGGCATGAACCTCTGCATAACTGCATCATGTTATTTTATTATTCAACACTCTGCTTATATTCTGAACAGCAATTCACGGGTGGGACATGGAGACAGCAGCGGACGATGCTCATCTCCTCCCTCAAATTGCATAAACCCATCATTTCAACCTTCAACATTTCTGCTCCAAATCATCATTAACTTATTTCAACCCCAGTTACTTAATGCCCTCAGCCCCCCAAAATACTTCATTTCCACCCCCACTCCTATCCCATCCATCTGAGGCCATCTGGCTCTCACTCTCTGAAGTGCCAAGCCACAGTTTAGTGAGTTTAGGGTGGAGAACCAAACTTTGAAAACAAGCCGACCCAAGGCTTTCCATCTGCTGAACCTCTGAAGCTTTTGCTGAACTTTAAATTAGGGACAAATGGAGACATCTGCACTTGTAGGCTTAATTTATTTTAGATAAGGCACCTCATAATGGAGTATTATTCCCTTGTCCATTAAAATTAACTGTGTGGAGGTTTAAGAAGTTTAATTTTCTGTTTCATTACTCAGACAAGACAATGGAAAAGACTTTTATAGCAATATATTAGCTCAGCTGCAAATGATCCCAAATCAACCAATAAAATAACGTTTTATCTCTGCACTTTCATTTTGTTTTCAACACCAAGACACCTATTTGCTGGGGGAGATCTGAACCTAATTGTAGATCTTAAAGAATGTTTTTTTTCTTTCAGATTCATCATCAAATCGTTAATCGAACCCTTCTATCTTTTTAAGACAACAAACTTTGCCTTAAAAGACTAAAAATGCTGAACTTCTGAGAAAAAATACCTCACTTGTGCAAACTTTGAAATATAGAAGTTGTTCTCTGCATAAAAAGAAATGACTTTGTAGCTACTAACAACTTTTTAAATTGTACTACAAATTTGAAAAAAATAAAATAAAATAAAAATTTAGAGTATGCAGCCATTTCTTGAGCATAAACCATGTTCAGTGTTGTTTCGATATTCTTGAAAAATCACAACAGTCTAAAAAGTGGAACTCTGTGCAGGAACGCAGGCCCCAGCTAACTCCTTCATGTAAGTCACTACAAAAACATACAGCATGGAGATGAATCCTGCTTGAAATATGGATGTTATGCAAGAAAAACAGACAAAGAGAGAAAACAAGAGATGAGGTGAAACACTTGACAAAAGCCAGGCTGCCTTCCAGAAGCTTCCAGAGGGACAGCTCATAAATTCACGTAAGGTTCACCAAACTTCCAAAGACATTACATCACAATACCCCAAACCCATAATTCAGGATGTTTTTTTTTTTATATATGTTTTTTGTTCTTGCACAAGTTTCCCACCCATGCTGCATGAGTGAACATCCAGGAAGCCTGGCGTATAGCATCACTGGACCTGGAAATGCCAGTTAAATAATGCCTTAAGGTCTGAGGTATTTTGATCCTGTACAATTTAGGACTGTTTCACAAATGGAAATAATTTAAAGGCTTTTTCCACATGGAAGAAAATGATGACTCACTTAAGTTTTGCTCACTTACGCCAACAGGGTTTATGCTTTCACTTCTCCCTGTTTCCCCAAATTTTGGTTTTATGTTCGTTGCAGCTGGCACCGCTTGTTTCTTCTGTATTGTGACAGGAGTTGCTATATACCGAACACCACTTTCCAGGCGAGATACATAAATACATTTGGCAAATCTGGATGCTCAAGGATCATAACAAGACCTCGTGCTTTGTCTTGTTTCTAATTGAAGCTGACTGTAAAAGTCAAGACAATTAAAGGAAGCTGTTTATTTATGTCTGGCACGCTGAGCTTAACCAGACAGGTCAAAATGAAGGAAAGGAAAAGCGGCATGATGAACGAAACCAGGCAGTTTGGAAAGAAAACAACAACAACAACAAAAAAGCAGCTGTTCCATGTAAGGAAACATGATTATGTTTTTAATATGTTTCTGGTGCCTTAATGAAATCTGTTTCTTGCTCAAGAACACATAATTTTATTAGAACAAATTATGAGGCTTAGATTTAAATGACGCTTTGGCATAAATTGTGGAACAAAGAATTGCTTTGGAAAGCAACTCTAGAAATGGGTATGGAAGGTTTGGATGTAAAGTTATCTACATTCCTATTATTTTTATTATTATTAATTTAAAATTCTGTGCAAAACCATGCGAAAATGTTGCTAAATGACTCATGAGAAATTTTGAGGAAAATAATTGTATTTCTCAAACTAGACTGAAATCATGTGTGACCTTTTGCCTCAGTGAGCAATCTGGCAGGGTTTCACTTCTCCTTATTCAGCTGAGTTGTCATAAGTGTGATGTTGTCTAGTAAATTTAATAAATAATAATCAAAAAATTATTCTGCACCTACTTCTATGTTCTTATTGTAAAAGTATAAAGCTTGTTCAAATTTCCCGTAGCATGAGAACACCAGAACTCAACTTCTCTGGAAAATAAATATAAAAAGTTTGGAGTTTTTTTGTTCTTTTTCTATGGCTGGATGATGCTAACAGTCAAGGGACACTGTTGAGAAGTTAATAAGGTCATTTATGTGCATGTTGATGCACATAAACTGACTAGATTAGCCTTGAAGACAGCTAGTACATAAAATCACAAATAGATCAGGTTGGTATATATTTCATGACTGAGATGAAGGTTTGAGCTGATATTACTGAAGGTCATGTCATCTTACAGTTTGAGTCCAATTTTAAAAATGTATTTGTGAATGTGTTTGACTTTATTTACCATACTACAGTCCCACACTCCATTTAGGGTTTCTTTCTAAAAGGGTGCATATTCTTTACAGAGAAAATATAGTTGCATGTTGCAATAAATGTTAGTAAAGACACTACGGAAATTAATTTGCACAAAAGTAAGTGTAGCTGGCCTTGCATAAAAATACCAGGAGATGGAGGTAGAATAAATATTGTACTTGATTTGTCTGTACAATAAATTACTGCTATCTTGAATTCAGAACAATTCATGCACAAATATTTAGTCCGGTTCTGTAGTTTTTACACTCATTTTACACCTTACAGTCTTTTTTGACTTATTTCATGCACTGAAAGTGACGGGTGAGTATTACTCACACGCAGGAGGATGATCCAAAATCCAGTAAAATCCCTCCCCCTGGGGCAGAGCAGCGTCCCGGTATAAAACCTCTTTGCTCCCCTCTCCTCATTCTGCTGCAGTCCGAGCTGCCTGGAGAGGCAGCCGCAGAGAGCTGAATCTCCAAAATCTCTCCAAGCTTTGACTTCTGCACACCTCCTTCTGTCTTCCTGTTTTTGTAGGTGCTCTTTTGTAGTTCAACTTTTTTTTATTAATACTATTAAATTTTGCATTAAAATCCGTGTCCATCCACAAAATGACTATTGGCCCATTGACGGGGTTGCTGATTGCGCTGTGCGTAAGTAGCGCAGTCCACTGCACCCCGAAGAAGAGTAAAAGACAAACGGGTCAGCATCAGGTGTATCCAGACCCATATGACGCGTCAGCTCTCTCTCCAGGTAAGCACAAGTTGTGTCATGTGTGAGTTTATGATGCTTTTAAACTTACGGATTGGAATGAAATGTGAGATGTTGCATCTAATGTTTGTTTGAGAAAGATTAAACTTAGCCAACCGCAATTTATAATTTGTTATTTCACGTTTTTTACTTTTTAGACAGTTGTGAGGAGAATGGTAACTCTTACAGACGGAACCAACAGTGGGAGAAACCCTACCGTGGAAGTACATTGGTTTGCACCTGCAATGGAGCAGCAGGCGTCAAGTGTAAAACAAAGCCTGAAGGTCAGTCAAAATCTGAAGTCCACCTCTCCAAGCCAATGTCAACAATTCTAGATGTTTTTATTAAAGCACTGATAAGCAAAGTAAAAGTGTTCGCATGTGTGTGTATTTTTACACACATGCAGGACAAAACAGTCCAAGATAGGCTCACAATAACTCTTGACCTTTCTGTTTCCTCTGTTTTTGTCTCAGCGGATGAGACCTGTTATGATAAGGACAATGCCCGGACATACCGGGTGGGAGAAATCTACGAGAGACCAAAGGACGGGTTGATGTGGGATTGCACCTGCGTTAGCTCTGGAAAAATCAGCTGTACCATAGCATGTAGGTTACACTTTCATTCTAAAGCTCACAGGTCAAATTTCAATGTGAAACGACAGAGGTCTTGTTTATTAATGCTGCATGACACTGTGTTGCCTTTTAGTGTTAGATGGGTGTTCAAGATGCAAAAGTAATATTTGATATGTCAATAATAAACTGTCTGATCCTTTTTGGGCTTGACAGACCGTTGCCATGATAGCGGGAGGTCTTATAAAATTGGGGAGACTTGGCAGAAGCCTCATGAGAGTGGTGAATACATGCTGGAGTGTGTTTGTCTTGGGAACAACAAGGGAGAATGGACATGCAAACCTGTGGGTGAGTGTCTCCCCTGAAAGCATTAAAACGCTTTGAAGTGTTTAATCCTCGACCATGCTTACCCATTACTTTACTTGTTATCTATGCAGCTGAAAAATGCTTTGATAGCTATGCTTCATCATCGTATCTGGTTGGCGAGACTTGGGAAAGACCATACCAAGGCTGGATGATGTTGGATTGCACCTGCCTTGGAGAAGGAAATGGACGTATCAGCTGTACCTCAAGGAGTAAGTACGAATTAAATCTGCGTTTAAGCAAATAGGCCTGGTTTGATTTTCAGTGCCAGCTCATTTGTCATTATTTCCGAACCAGACCGTTGTAATGACCCTCAGACCAGGAGGTCTTTTCGGATTGGAGACACTTGGACAAAGACTGACCCCAGAGGGAATGCTATGCAGTGCGTGTGCTTGGGTAACGGCAGGGGAGAATCGAGTTGTCAAGGACAGAGCACAGGACGAGGTGAGTTCTGTTAAAGGCAGTCATGTAAACACAAAAAATATCCTCTAACTTTAGTCCTTGACATTGTTTTACTGACCTGTTAACAGGCACTGGTGTAACCCAGGCTCTGCTGCATCATCATGTGCCCACCACCGAAGGAACCTGCCGCACAGACTCTGGTTCCTCGTACTTTGATGGGCACCGCTGGATCAGGAGCCAGGGCAGCAAACAGATGTTGTGTACATGTCTGGGCAATGGAGTCAGCTGTCAGGAATGGGGTGAGTGTATGTTATAATGGAACAAAAAAACATGCTTCTTACTGAAAACTAGTGTACAGCTGTTATGAAAATTGAATTTTGCGCAAATTCAATTTTGATTTCTGTCATTTTACGTCTGTTCTTACTAAATGATTTCCTGTTTGTGTAGAGGCCAGGAACCAGGCGTACGGTGGCAATTCTAATGGCCAGCCGTGTGTTTTCCCATTTGTCTTCATGGGAAAGACGTACTACTCTTGCACTTCAGATGGACGTACTGATGGGCAGCTCTGGTGCTCCACAACATCCAACTATGAGAGAGATCAGCAGTATTCCTTCTGTACAGAAAAATTTGGTGAGACTCTCAAACAGAGATGTCGTTTTTATCTTAATGACAGTGACTTTGTTGAGGTATTGTGTTGACTTTTGTCAGTTACTGGTATCCAGATTAGAGCTCTGTAGTAACTATATAATTTCTGTGAAAATTGCAGCCGTTGTGGTGACACAAGGTGGGAACTCCAACGGTGCCCTTTGCCACTTCCCATACCTCTATAGCGGTCGCAACTACACAGACTGTACCACTGATGGCCGCCGTGATGGCATGAGATGGTGCGGTACCACCTACAACTATGACGTGGACCAGCGTTTTGGATTTTGCCCCATGGCTGGTTAGTGTGAAGTGTTTGCTGTACCTGAGATGTTTTGTAGGATTTCCAATAAAATCATAATATTAAGCAAAAAGATTCAAAATAACTTTATCTAATGTTCAATCCTAGCAGAATGTGTCCTGTGTAATTTAATATCAAGACGAATCAAAATGGATCTGAGTTTATCTCACCCAACACATGTGGGTGTTGGGTGAGATAAATTGTTGGTAAAGACTATCACATCCACAAATGCAGCACAGCTCTAAACTGAACTGTTTGAACTGCATGTGCAAGAAAAAAAAACCCAGTTGGTTTTATGCATTTTATTACTCTTTTCCTAATTAGCCCATGAGGAGGTATGCACCACCAACGATGGAGTGATGCATCGTGTTGGAGACAAGTGGGACAAACGGCATGACATCATGGGTCACATGATGGAGTGCACTTGCCTGGGAAATGGCCGTGGAGAGTGGAACTGCATTGCCCATTCGCAGCTGCGAGGTGAGACAACTGACTCCATGTAGAGTTGAAATAAAGATGATTTAAAGTTATCTTGAGAAGATGTTCATATGAAAGCTTTCCAGTTTAGAGAGTTAATTCTTGCTTTTCTTTATGTGTTCAGACAACTGCGTTGTTGATGGGTTGACCTATGAAGTCAGCCAGCAGTTCTCAAAGCGCCACAACGAGGGGCACATGATGAACTGCACCTGCTTCGGACAGGGACGCGGCTACTGGAAGTGCGATGCTATAGGTTGGTTTGTGGCTCACTACCTTGGCTGGTGAATACTCCACGTTTCCACATCCAGCCTTCTCTGTCCAACCACCTCAACTTTCCCATCTGCTTGGTTTTTCTCTACCAGATCAATGCAGAGATCAACAAAACAATGTGGTCTATCAGATCGGAGAGCAGTGGGACAAAGTCATCAGTGGATATCATTACAGATGCACTTGCTATGGCAAAGGAAGAGGAGAAATGGGATGCGAACCCCTGCAGGCCTACCCAGGTAAGAGAAAATGCTCTTGCATAAACATCCAAATTTCGCTGTTTTTGTGATAGCTTTTTTTTTGGTCATAAAATATTGGGGTTTGTGGCACCTTTTAGAACACAGTAGAATTGTTTCCTGTGTAATACACAATACATACATAAAATCTTCATACACAGTTTTTAAATATTTACTTTTTAATGGACAAAGAAAATTCCGATTTGCTAGTATTTTCTTTTCTTTTATCTTTTTGGGTGATTTAAGATTCTCCTGCAGAACAGTGCATATGAATGATATGAATCATGTCAAATTCATATCTGACATGAATTTATGTCAGATATGACATAAATTCATATCTGTAACTTTAACAGATGCCTACATTTCTCGTGATAAATTCCTTCATTTCCCACAATCCGAGCAGCAAGTTTGATAAGCTAGCTCAATGCCTAGCTCAATTTCCTCTCCACCAGGGAAGCCACTGCACACCTATTAGTGCATCGACTTTCAACCTTAACAGCTTGGTGTTGCGTATAAAACTGCGTTTCCCCCTGAGCCGTTTACTGTGCAACACAAGTACACAAACATTAAAATCTAACTTTGTGGACGTCAGCTTTGACTTTGCATGGACTTCTGAGGAGTGAAGTATGTAGGAGTGTGTTGGGGGCCCTTAGAGCGTTTTGTTTTTTGCAATTTGCAACTTCACCACAAGATGTCACTAAATTGTACACATCATTCCTTTATGTTAACTTGAAGGTTTTTTTCTGTCACGATAAGTTACCAAACTGTCTATTATTAATACATTCAAAGCTTAAATGTTTTATTCAGTATTTGCAGTTATTTTTTTTATCTTAGTTTTAGATAATAGATCCCTCACAAATGCAATTTTTTTGCAAAGTTACCTACCATCCCATGTTGTATGTAAAACATAGATCCTGTTCCTGTTTGGTGCTGGATTTGTTTTTTTCAGTCTCAACACCCCTGTCATTTCCTTTAACCTTTGAAGTTTAAAGTTTGCTTTTTTTCTCCTCCCCCACCTGTTGCTGAGTAATGTTTGTTGTCCTGCTCAGATAATATAATTCATTGGACAGGCAAAAGTTTTGGAAAACCTCCTGTCCTTATTTACACAAAAGTTGCCTAAACTGTTACTTTGAACGGAGTCGAGGAGCTAATGTTGACCTAAATAGGGACAGTTGTGATGCTTATCGTTCTACCAGGGTCCTGTACTGTTTGTGCAGGGCGAACAACCAGTGAGCTCGTTCACTGAGTTCGTATGAGAACGAGGGGGCAAATAAAAGTGATGAATATAGCACAAAGGTGTCATTTCAGACTGTAAGCTGTCAGTAGGTGTTGAGCCGGTTTAGCGTCGCCTGGTGGTTTGATTCTGACCCAAAACTCTGAATCGTTTAGTTGTAACTCATCAAACAGTCCCCAGGTCTCCACTGCAGGTCACACTGTCATGTTATTCACAAGTCTTTTTTTTTTCTTTATGTAAGCCACATTTTCATTTTGTGCTTTTTATTGATGTTTCTTCAACCATTTGCTGCCGATACTCCTCAGGCGGCTCAAGACCCGTCCAGGTGCTTATAACAGAAGCAGGAAACCAGCCAGACTCCCACCCCATTCAGTGGAATGTGCCACCGTCTACCCATGTCACCCAGTACATCCTCAAATGGAGACTGGTAAGTCTTCCCTGGTGATTTTTTTGTGATATTGCATATAGTTTGTGGCTAAGAGTTGTGAATGAGGTGGAAAGTCTTTGTTGATTTAGTCCAAAGTTTGAGTCCATGAACTCTGTGACACACACTGTTGTTCCAGCTAGTTTACACACATTCCCTGTGCAGGTGAAGCCTTCTTTTGAGTGCTTCCTGTCCAAATGTTGCATATTTTTTGTCTCTTGAGTTTGGTTCTGTGATGGACTGGTAACCTGTCTAGGTTGGACACCGTCTGTCATCAAATGACTTCCGGGATCATTAGTTTAAGTTGAAGAACTCTCATAGATGCAGTTAGTTTCATTCAAAAAAGCTTAGTCTCACCTCTGTTTATGTAAAGCTTCTCAGCAGCATGAGAGTAAATATTCTTTATCATAAACAGACTTGGAAGCCTTCAGCTCTTTGTCTTTTTACTCATGTAGAAAAACAGTCGCAACCCATGGAGGGAGGTCACCATTCCTGGCCACCTCAACTCCTACACCATCAGTGGACTACGTCCAGGTGTGACCTACGAGGGTCAGCTGATCAGCATTATGCACTACGGGCAACGCGAGGTCACACGTTTCGATTTTACAACCGCTTATGGCTCCTGTGAGTTCACTGCAGGGTTTAACAATCTTTGAATGCCACAAAATCAAGAACACTTTCTTAAAGAAAATGTTTTTTCCCCTACCCAACTAATCTCAAAAAGTGGAGACATGGGAAGGAGAGACGACGCCACCTCCGCCAATTGTGGACATGTCTGAGTCGATAACAGAGATCACCTCCAACAGCTTTGTGGTGTCGTGGACCTCGGCTTCTTCTACCATCTCTGGCTTTAGGTTGGAGTATGAGCTCATCGAGGAGGGGTCTACACCAAAGTACCTGGGTGAGTGTTTGACTCAGAATTAATTTACTTTGGAATAAACTTGACAAGCACATTCACATTTAGCTGTTTGAGTTGTGTTGTAACTAATAACCTCTCGGGTGTTTCATCAAACCTTTTTGTGGTTCTTCAGATGTTCCCCGCACCACCACGTCGGTCACCATCACCGATCTTGAGCCTGGCCGCAGATACAACGTCAGCGTGTACGAGATGCCCGAGGGAGACGGACATCCAAACCTCATCCTGACAACCTCACAGACCACTGGTTGGAAACGTTTCTCCCACTCTTCTTAAATAACAATAAAATTGAGAATACATAAAATTTGTTTGCATAACTTCCCTAATTTCCTTTTTCCTCTGCCAGCTCCTGATACACCCACTTTGCTTCCTGTTGATGAGATCACGGAAACTTCCATCCGCATCAGCTGGAGCAGACCTCAGGCTCCGATCACTGGTAACAACAGACTTTCTGCTTTTATTACTTGAATGTTTGGGGTATGTAAGTCAACTCCATGCTTCTGCTCTCAGGTTACCGCTTGGTTTACACTCCGTCAGAGGAAGGCAGCAGCACTGAGCTCATCCTCCCTGACTCGGAGACTTCAGTGACCCTGGTGGACCTTAGCCCAGGTCTCCTCTATAACGTCAGTATCTATGCTGTGGAGGAAAACCTGGAGAGTGAGCCTGTTTCTGTGCGGGTCAGCACGTCAGGCTCGCCAAGACGAGGTACACATCATAAATGGCTGCTTTGCAATGTGTTGCAAATAAAATAACTGCACAGATAATCAAATTCAGCACCCATGTATGAGACTGGATGGCTCTTTGGTTTAGTTGTTTAGAAAAACAATTCTTAAAATGATGTGGAAGGTAACTTAAATATTTTTCTCATCTTCGCAATCTAAGTTTTGACTAGCACGTGATTTATGCGGGTTCTGCAAAGCCTTCTGAGATAAAGTTTTAACACTTGGAAAGACAAATGCTTATGGAGCCAACACCCCTGCTAAAGCACAAACACCTCATAAATCTTTAGCGCATAGTTTATAAAAGATCGTCATTTCTCTTACTTCCTTGTGGCGGGACTGGGAAATCTGACACTTTCATTATGCTTGAAAAATAAAAACAGATGTTGTAGGAAACGACTATTACTTTCATTCCTTCCGTTGCTTTAGTATTTCCTGTGGATTTTCTACCTTGTTTGAGCCAAACTTTGGCAAAAACACAACTTGGGAACTGTTAAAACCTTTATTGGACTTACCTTTCAAGTTTGGAATTTGAAAACAAGCTGGATGTTTCCTTTATGTTCATTATAAACAGTCGTTTCTTTTACTATTACCTTTCTTCCTTATCTAATATCAATATGGTAGAGGTCTTGGAAATATTTTAAAGGTCATTTGCTTCATGATAAAAATAATATGCACATAAAAAGTAAAGGATAACTATTGGGTTGCACAGATCATCAAATACCAATGAGGCAAAAGTCTTAGCTGTTCTAAACCATAAAGCGAGTATTCATCCTTTTAAGAAGTAATGCTTAACAGATGTTTGTTCTCAAGAGTTTCAATAAACGTCATGAGAAACAGCTGATATTTAACTATGTGTGACCAAATCTTTTCCTCTCCACAGAAAAGATCCCAGCTCCGACCGACCTGCAGTTCTACGAGGTTTCAGATACCAGGATCAGCATTACTTGGACTGGTCCTCCCACCGAGGTTAGCGGCTACCGGGTGGTCTTCTCACCAATGGGCCAGGACGGCACCGAGCTGCGGCCCCTTCAGCTGCCCGTTTCCCCCAACGCGTATGCTGAACTCACCCATCTGCAGCCCGGCATGCTCTACCGTTTCTACATCTACGCCGTCAGAGGCGATTCTGAGAGCCAGCCACTTGTTGGAGAAAAATCCACCAGTAGGTGGCACTGTTTTTTATTTTTAAACTTCAACGCTCAGATTCTAAGAAAAAACAATCATCAGATTACAAAACACACACCGACTTTTTCACATGGGTTATGTCTTCCTTTCCCCTGCAGAACCCGACTCACCCACAAACATACGTTTCACTGACATCGGACCCGACAGCGCGCTGGTCCTCTGGGACGCTCCCCGCGCTGTTGTTACTGGTTTCCGCCTCCTCCTGAGCATGGAGGGCTCCAACCCTGTTGAGAGGAGAATTCCTGGGGTGGTCACACACTACCCTTTGAAGAACTTGCGCCCAGACACACAGTACACGGCAGAGTTACACTCTGTGCAGGACAATGAGCTGAGCGAGGGAGCCACTGCGCATTTCACTACTGGTCAGTTGAAATGGATTAAAACTTTCACCCCAGACTAGAATGTCTTTTTGTGTGGAGGTTTTACTCATGTCTTCTGTCTTGTTTCCAGCTCCTCGGATGGGAAACGCTCCTCTTTTCAGCACAGAGGTCACAGACACTTCCATCATTATTATCTGGACACCTGTCCGCAGATTCAGCTACAAGGTAAGGTCATCGTTGTGAGCAGATTTTAGATATTGTGCTAAATTTTATGAGTATCTGCCGATCACAATGTTTTTCTCTTTGCTTTCTTCAGCTTTCTGTACTCCCGAGTGAGGAAGGAGAATCTCCTAAAGAAGAGACCTCGGACTCTGGGCGCATTGACATCGGTGGTCTGTTCCCAGGAACTCAGTACACCTACAGCATTCAGCCCATTTTCAACGGCCGCAACCGTGGAAACCCCATCAGCCGCAACGTTGTCACCAGTGCGTCTGTATTTCATTTCACTGGAGGAAAAACACAGCCCTGATAAAAACTGCTCAACGTGAATCTTTGTTTAAGTGTTTATAACCAGAATAATGTAATGCTTCTGTGAGCCAATGCAGCCCTGTTTAAACAATTTGGCAAGACCTTAACAGCTGCATAAAATCCTTTCTCTTGTGCAGCTGTGTCTCCTCCAACTGACCTCAGAGTGGTGTCCAACCCGGACACGGGAGATCTAACCGTCTACTGGATAGCCTCCAGAACACCAGGTACATATTGACTAAGCACCCCACGCTGTTGGATGGGACCAAGTTTAGAGCTTGGCTTTAGATCCCCAATCCACCTGGACAAATGTCTCTATTACCTCTTTCTCACAATCATTTGATAATGTGTCCGACTTTTTCAAAATCTTTCACTTCCCTATTGTCCGCAGGGATCTCTGGCTACAGAGTGACAAGTACGCCAACCAGTGGCCACAGAGGGAACTTGTTGGAGGAGTTTGTAGCAGCAGATCAAAACACATGCCTTCTGGAAAACCTCAATCTGGGGATGGAGTACAATGTCAGCGTATTCACTCTCAAGGGATCAGTGGAGAGCGTACCGATATCCACTGTTGTCACCCCAGGTAGAGCGACCAGGAAGGCATATTTCCCTTTAACCACACAGCTGAGCCAAAAGAAAGTGTCTTGTTAGTAGGCAGATTGGTTTGTTATTCAAATAATCTAAAGCTGTATCTTTGTTCTCATCTTTGGGCGAAAGTTTCAAACCAAAAATCTCAAAGCTCTATAGGTTAGGGACAAAACCTATAGAGGGCCACACAGTAGGCCCTACCATGGTATTAATATGTCTTCACCTTTTAAGAAACCTGATTTCCTATAATTGTTGTAAGGCTCCTGATCAACTGTTTTTCAGCCAGTAATTTTATTTAAGTAAAAATATCTTGTGGAAGAACAGAATCTTAAAGTTTTACTTTTAAGAACCTGGGAAAAAATCAAACCCTCTTTAAAAGACCATAAGAAAGGTTGATTCTTATTACAATGAAGTGGAGGATAAAGCGAAATTTTTTTGTCTTATTTTGGCAAATACAACAAAAACCACTGTTAGTTGCTTTCTATCTCATGCAAGGACAATGTTTGTCAAACATTAAGCCAGACATTAAAAACCTTCAAGAAGGTTTTAAATCTTTGTGCAAATGCAGTGCTAAATACTAAAACTAACATGTTCACTGGTTGAGCTGTGAACTGCATGAAGATCACAATTAATAGATGATGGGATCAAACTTTCCAGCATGGCCAATAACTTTAAACATTGCATGCATTTTTCATTTTAATTGATGGTTATTGTTTATTGTTTGTCTCTTTTGCTGTGTTGTTATTTGGCATGGCTTCTGTTACACAGTACTTCTCTGACTGCTTTAATTGGAATGACAAGTTGCTGATGTAATTCTATTCTCCTTTCTGTCTGATTCTGCTTGTGCTTGGGAACCGGTCTAACCCCTTTTCAGAAATCCCCATCCCAACTCACGTTGACTTCGTCGACGTTACTGACACCACCATTGGCCTGCGCTGGATCCCTGTAAACTTTACCGCCATCACTGCTTACCGCATAACGGTAGTAACCTCAGGCGAGAGCATGCCCATCTTTCAAGATATGGTGGAGGTGTCTGCTGGTTATTACACGATCCACGGCTTGGAGCCCGGCGTGGACTATGACATCACTATCGTCACAGTTACAGAGGAGGGAGAGGGCAAGCCGACCACATACACAAAACAAACAGAAGCTGGTGATTTCTTTTTTACCACTTAATTAAAGGGGAGGGACGGGAAATAGATTTTTAGAGACATAACACACTCTGCATTTTATTTGTTTGACCCTTGTGTCAATTTTTATGTGCAAATACAGATTCCTAGCAAAATCAGATTTATTCTTTTTATCAAATCAAACCATTCCTTTTGTTGAATTTAGCTATCAAATATGCATAATGTCTCGTTTAACTAATGTCTTGTCGATACATAACTTTCAGTTTTCCATTCTTCCAGCCATACCAGCTCCAACTAACTTGCAGTTTGGAGGTGTGGGTCCAGACCACATCCGGGTGACGTGGACCATCCCCAACATCGCCACGCCCAGTGAAATTTCTCGTTTTGTAATCCGCTACCACCCCGTGAACACGGACAACGATGTAAAGGAAGTCAATGTTGGTGGCGCCACTAATACCTTCCTGCTGCAGAGTAAGACAACGCGCAACTTATGGTGTCTGTTGAAAAAACAAAATTACATGTTGCAATTGTTATTATTTCTCATCTTTTCTATAAAGACCTTCAGCCCAACACGGAGTACCGTATCAGTGTTGTCTGCGTCTATGGTGAGCGAGAAAGTGAACCTGCTACAGGGACTCAGAGAACAAGTGAGTATTATGGAGTAGGCTGTCTTATGAAAGGTGATGTGAAAGCTGATGGAAAATGACAAAAAACAAAAAGCTCAATTTTCGTCATTTATATGATGAAAACTACATTTTCATGTAGTTTAGACCTTGCAGTATACCATCAGCTGTTTTACATTGTTCTCCAGACTTTATTAAAGTTTTGTGAGAATTTATGTGGATCTTAACTACTGTTAGATGAAAACCCAATGAACAGGAGATGGGTGATACACATCACTTAAAGACATAACTTTCCAATATTGCTCATCTGCTAAGGATTTTGCCTTAATTTCTTCTTTTCTTCTCCCTTGGCCACATTTGTTAATTTGAAACAGCCTCTGAGTCATTTCAAACCTTTGTTTTAGATTTCTTTCCAGATTTGTTTTTATGCTGACTTCCAATTCAGCTCAATTTCCTAAAACCTCCTTCCAGTTCTGGACTCGCCAACTGACCTACGTTTCACCGACATCCGGACCAACTCCTTCACCGTTCAGTGGCAGGCTCCCATATCTCCTATCACGGGCTACCGATTTCGGTACCAGAAGACAAGTGGTGGGCGAGCCAAGGACGATAGGCTCCCCCCATCCAAGAACCACTTCACTGTGACCGGACTAGAACCCGAGGCTGAGTACATGATATATGTGTACGCTGTCTATGACAATGAGGAAAGTCAACCTCTAACTGGAACACAAGCCACCAGTGAGTTTCTTTTTGTTTTTTTGAGGTGGGATCCTGCACCTTCATCCTTTAATCTTTGACTATGACTAATGTCATTCTTTTACCTCTTTTCTGTTACTGCTTTTCAGTCTCTGATGCACCCACTGATCTGGAGGTAACATCATCCACACCTACCAGCATCACCATCCACTGGGACGCCCCTTCTGTTGAAGTGAAGAACTACAGGATCACCTACGGAGGCACAAGTGTGTAGTCGTGATTAATTTCCAAATTTGTTTCACACTTCGCCAAAGTGCAAAGTTTGACAGTAACATTTTGTTTATTTGCTTGTAGGTGGTGAATCTCCCCAGGAGTTTACAATCCCAGGCTCCCAGACCACCGCCACCATCACTGGGCTGAGGCCCGGCACTGACTACACCATCACAGTTTATGCCGTCACAGCACGTGGAGACAGCCCTGCCTCCAACAGACCTGTCTACATAACACACAGGACAGGTATTATGATGTGAACAAAAAAAAAACAGTTTTAAGAGATCTGATTGTTAGAAGGGATCTAAAGGTTTCATTAATTTCCATTTTATTCAGATACCGAACCCCCCACTGACATGAGGGTCACCGATGTGACTGACAACGGCATTAAAGTGCGCTGGTCTCCGCCTCAGGGTCCAGTCAGAGGCTACAGAGTCACAGTTGCCCCCAAGAATGGTTTGGGACCTTCCTTCTCTGAAGTAGTGGCTCCCCGTAAGATATGCTATGTTCTTACGTAACATTCCTAAATACTTAAGGTTATCTTCCTCAAAAACTGACCTATTTTATTTTTGCTTTGCAGAGACGACAGAAAAGTCTTTCGCAGGTCTGATGCCCACAGTTGAGTATGTTGTCAGCGTTTTTGCATTGGGCAACGGTGGACAACCCTCTTCTCCTGTTGTGGAGAATGCTTTCACTGGTTAGTTTAATTCAAACATCTAAAACCGATGCAAGAAAAGGACTGCTTTGATAAAAAAAGAAATGTGTTAGATGCTGTTAAGAGGCTTGCAATGACATTCATATGTAATAGAAAAGCATATGTGGCTTATGACAGAAAAGAAAATCCTTGAGAAATGTCAGAAAACAACATGATGGGATGGACATCTGCCGACAAGCTGCCTTTACTCAAAATGATTCATTTTAAAGCTCCTTTAGAATTATTCCATCGATTGGATACCAGTTTAGCACAAAACAGAAACAACGGATTTGCTGTTCTCAGTCTCTACAGCAACATTGTAAAGCTATGTCTTTTGGGATGCAGCCCTGTAAAGACAGTGTACAAATTGTGAACGTCTTTTAAGGAAATGTACAGTTTTAAACAACTTAAAGGTTGAAGTTAAAAAAATCTTGAAAGATGGAGACTTTGTGAAGTTAGTCTCATTTTGGGAACAGGGTGAGATGTAAAAATAGATGCTGTACAAAATGAGTTAAAACCCAAGCTTTGCTATGAAAGGAATATTTTATCCTCCTTCTTTGTTGCAGCCATGGATCATCCCAAGGATCTGATCTTCTCTGACATCGACTCCACTTCCATGCGCATCACGTGGGACAGCCCCGACGGCACGGTGACGTCTTACCGCGTCTTGTACTCCAGCTCAGAGGAGGGAGAGAGAGAACTTCGCCCAGCCCCCAGAGGTGATCAGGACAGCGCTGTGCTAAGAGATCTCCGTCCTGGGACTGAGTATACGGTGAAGGTCATTGCCTTCAACGGCCGGACGCCCAGCACGCCTTTAGTGGGAACCCAAGCAACAGGTAGAAATTTAAGAAACATATTCCTATGCATGACTCACATACATGCAAGCTTAATGTTTGCTATGGTGACTTTGTTTTAGTAATCCCTGCGCCGACCAACATGATGGTGTCTGAGGTTGGACCGTCTTTCTTCACGGTTACGTGGCGGGCTCCAAACGGCCGCCTGACAGGCTACCGTGTGGTCATCACCCCGAAGAATATTAACAGCCCCCGCAAAGAAATGAACGTTGCCCCAGATACCACGCGTGTAGTTGTACCAGGGCTTATGGTAAACAATGTTCTTGTACATAAATGAAAACTGAGAAAAAGACATTTTATTCAGTGGTGGGATATCGGTAATATGTCTTTGTCCTTTAGGTTGCAACAACGTATCAGATTCAGGTCTACGCCTTGAAGAACTCTGTCACCAGCAGACCACTGGAAGGAGAGGCAACCACTCTGGAAGGTCTGTGGCTTCTTTACTTCCCAAAATGTGTTTGCTTGCCAAGAGGAAGCCATTTTGAAATCTTTCTTAGTGGTTGCTATTAATAGTTCCTTTTTGTCTCTTTTTGGCTTTATCTGAGCAACAGAGGCCCTGATCAGAACCATTAGTGGAGTTATTGCTGGCACCAACTTCATGTCCTCAGTTTTTATCTCGTCTTTTAAACAATTTTTGACCCATGAATTCTGTGTTTGTCTTTTTCTTTACTAAACGCTCACCGTCATAGATAACTTTTCACCAGTTGGGATTTGGTGATCAGTTGTATTTGACTTTATTATAGAACAACTGCCCTCAATTACACTGTACATAATACAATCTAAATCTGGCAATCTCATTGGATTGGGATTAGTTTGCTTCATTTACACTACTGTAAATTTGGACCACTTTGAATTCAATAGACCAAGACATGAATTGGATTTGTTTTTCTTGTAGCAGAGGAAATGATCTTTTTGTTGTAAATTGGTGGCATAGAATACATTTTTAAAAACGTAACCTATTACTGGCAGGCCAGAGGGAAGAGACCTCTATGAAAGATTACTAAAACAGTAGGCATCCTGGTACCAAACAAACTGTTACATTTGTAGAGCTCACTGATCTGTTTGTAATTTGGTCAATACAGAGGTCAGTTCTCCTCGCCGTGTGCGAATCATCGATTTGAAGGAAACCTCTTTAACTTTGAGTTGGCGCTCCAAGGGGGAGACGATCACTGGCTTCCTTCTTGAAGCTACGCCTCTGAGTGGTTCTCGTGACACCATCAGAAGGACCATCCCAGGAGACACAGACACCTACACTTTGACCGGTAGACCTCATCTCTCAGCTAAATGAACTGGTTTGTCATCTGAAGTGATTTCTTGAATAGGTCTCGCTTCACGGTGTGCGTTTTTGTGTTTTTCAGGTCTGCGGCCAGGAACCTCTTATTCTATTAACTTGTACACTCTGAACGGAAACACAAGGAGCGCTCCGTTTACTCTCCGGGGTGATACAGGTATAAAACAAGTCTGTGTGCCTCATCTTTTAAGCACAGCTTGGGAAGCATCAATGTGGCAATTTTACACAATTTGACCTTCTTAATCACACATGGACATGGTTGAATAAGAAGAGTGATGCACAATAAGAAATACACTTTCTCTTGAGTAGGTGTAAAGTTAAATTATTTTTTTTACACACAGTCTGTTAGTAGAAAGACTTGGACTACACCAACATTCACAATAACAACACATACTGAGTTTGTTGTAAAACTTTAGTTGATTTATTTGAGGTATACCTTCCCTTTTTACGGTAAAAAAGGATCTCTGTTTTAATTGATGTTTTAGCTTATCAGAACATAAGTCCTGAACTAATGGAGGGACTTTCTCCTTCTATAAATAATGGCAAGTCATTCAGGTCCTGAAGCAGCAAAGCAGGCTCAGACTACCGTCATGTTTTCTCTGTTTTGGGGCAGCAGCTCTAGTCCAGCACATGATGTGTTGTTTTTTTTTAGCCTACTTCATGTTGTCGGTTGGATCCTTTTAGGCGATTTCTTCATTCTGACTGAATGTGTTTTGAACTCTGCAGTTAAATTATGATTTAATAGGGCAATTATACTTAATATAGGAGCAGGTTGGTTTGAACAACTTCTTTTCTACTGTAAATTAAATCATCACTTGTTGAAACCTAAAGGGGGAGAATTCATTTTTTGAAAATAGTTCATGACACACGTGATTTTCTTTTCTTCTTCCCAGTGAAACCCGTGGTCCAGGCTCCTACCGGCCTCCAGTTTACATCTTTGACCCCCACAGCCATGTCCTTCACCTGGCAGCCTCCTCCCACACAAATCACCGGATACTACATCACCTACGAAGAGACTGGAAGAGCCCCGCAGGAGCTCATCCCACAACCCCACGCTGGCCAAAACTACGCCACCATAACTGGTACGTCCAAATCACTTCTTGTCCAAGTAATAGAATCTAATTTCAGAGTAAAATAGTACCATAGTGGCCATAAAATAGCCACCCTTTGTATTTTTTTTCTTTTTTTAGCTCTAATGAATTAACTGGACCTGATATGTGATGTTTCTGTTCAGGTCTGAAACCAGCCACAGGGTACATCATCAAGATTATCGTCATCCAGAACGGACAGAGGAGCACACCTCTGGTGGGAAAGATCAGGACTCGTAAGTATTCAGAATATTTACCTTTTATATTAAAAACAAAGTGGTTGCAGGTAGATGAGTTGAAAAATGTCGTATTTGAGCCTCTGCTTCTATTTGCTCAAATGCATTTTTTATTTGCTGTAGGAAGCCTACAGGCAAGCAGTGTTTGGCTCTTAAAAAAATAATAGTTTGAATGTCTTCACAAATGTCATTCAAAAATATATGCGTGTGTTTGCAACGCTACGTCATAAAATAGTTGAGTTTTAGACCAAAGCTGCAGATGTGCAGCGTCCTGTGTAGCTGTGATAAATTAGCTTCACCGTAGCTCTGCCTCATCTAACCAGCTTGCTTCCCTAACCTCGTCTCTCCCGCCCAGAGCCAGACTCCCTGCTTCCCCAGCCTCTGCCGCCGCCGTACCGCCCCGGGGCTGGCGGCAGGCTGGATGTGCCCGAAACTGACTTAGACAACCAAGTCCAGTTTACAGGACCCAACCAGGATGTAGTTGGGGGTCAAAGCCAGCATGTGGAGTACACAGAGTTTAACAACAATGGAGGCAACCCGCAGTCGCCCAATGAGCAAGTCCGTGAGCCCCTGGTCTTTGTCCCTCTCCCCGATGCAGAAGGCCGTAGACAGCCTGTTGTGAAGCTCAAATTTCCCTTCAGAGCCTCGCTTTTTAACGAGACAGGAGTGCCACAGGAAGCCCAGACTCAAACCAGCATCTCCTGGAAGCCTTACAGGCAGAGCAATGCTTACCTCCTGTCCTGTAATCCCGTCACAAGCAGAAATGAGAAGATGTTCACGGTAAGGAGTGAGACCCAAAAGATTTTAGTCAACGCAGCATGTAGCCGGAGTCATGTAACTCATTTCAAATTCAATCAATTCTCGATCTACAGGTCCGCCTGCCAGGCACAGCCACCACCGCCACCCTGATTGGACTCACTCCTGGAGAAGACTATAACGTGATAGTGGAGGCGCTGCTGGGAGCCCTTAAACACAAGATTCTGGAGCAGAAAGTCACCGCTGGAAACACAAGTAAGCTCAGTGTTCAGGAAAATAGCGATGCAGCGTCTTCAATGATCTGCTGGGGAATCTGGACTCCAAATAGGACAGACAAAACAAAAATGTTTTAAAATATAGCATCTCTGATCCGTTTGGGAAAATATGCAGCAAAAACAGACTCATAGTCGTTACTACTGTAATGAAATTAAATGTTGGGATAAAATATTACAAAAACTAATTAGAAACATTTTTTATCTTACGAAAAAAAATGACAGAAAAATTGTTAATGATATTCTTTAACATTAATGAAATTTGTTGCTGAATTTTTCTTTTTTTATTCTACTTGTCAGCATAGACTTCAGCACATGGGTGAAGTTCAGAAATGTTGATGCTTACCAAGTTAGCCAGATTTATAGTTCTAGAATTGCTAAAGAAATATAAAAGAAATCTTAAAATCTTGTTCTTTTCAACCAGAAAATTCTCACAAAAAGAACCCTTAACATGGAAATATATTCAAGATAAATATGAAACAATTTGCAACACTCAGATCAGATTTCATATTTCCGGAGACTTGCTTTGATATAAAATGATGTTGATCTGTGATTTCTTTTTTTTAAATTCTCAATCCTAATCTCCTGCCAGTATCGAGTGGAGTCCCCGCCACCAATGACCCATGCTACGATGCCTTCACTGCCACCTACCACGACGTCGGAGGCGAATGGGAGCGCATGTCCGAGACGGGCTTCAAGCTGTGGTGCAGGTGCCTGGGCGGCGGTCACTTTAGATGTGATTCATCAAGTAAGTTCTGGAGGTGCTCACATATGAACACAACCGAGCAGGTTTCTCTCGATTTCCCTAACAGTTTGCCTTGTATTACAGAGTGGTGCCATGACAACGGCGTGAACTACCGCATCGGAGAGCAGTGGGATCGCCAGGCCGAGAACGGACACCTCATGAGCTGCACCTGCTTGGGAAACGGCAAAGGAGAATTTAAGTGTGAACCACGTAAGGCTTCTTTCACACCCAGAGACATTTTCTGACGTGATGAGGAGTTTCCAATGCAGCTGAGTTTGACTGTGCGTGCCTTTCCACGCAGACGCATCAGTGTGTTATGATGAAGGCAAAACCTACCAGGTGGGCAGCCAGTGGCAGAAGGAGTACCTAGGCTCTATCTGCACCT
This sequence comes from Alfaro cultratus, assembly GCA_903066825.1. NCBI lineage: Eukaryota > Metazoa > Chordata > Actinopteri > Cyprinodontiformes > Poeciliidae > Alfaro > Alfaro cultratus. Next base: position 45,045 of record CAEFZX010026779.1, read on the forward strand.
GCACTTGCGATGGAGGACAACAGGTTTGATAAATAAACCTTCAATTTATTTGTGGTGAATTAGATGGAGCCTTAACTGACGTGTAACCGTACATGTTTGTGCCTCACAGGGATGGCGGTGTGAGAACTGCCGCAGACCAGGCTCTGATGTCACCCTTCTGGAGTCTGTTAGATATGGAGAAAACACACTTCGAAAAGTGAGATGAATATTATATTCTTTTACAAGTATTGAATATTGTTCTTTTTGCCAACTCCTCATGTTGACGTTGCCCTCTTCCTATTTTTCAGAATATCCATTGCCCCATCGAGTGCCTGCTAGCGGATGGAATCACTCATCAAAATGCTCAGAAGTAACTTCTCGTACGGTCGCGTGACTCTTGCTTTCGCTCCGTCACCGCCTCAGTTGCTGCACTGTCTCACCTTGTTAGTGTAACTGCATTATCACTTTCTATGGCACGTTCACGTAGCTTCCTGCCCTGCTGTCTGATCTGTTCAGATCTTTTTCAAGCCAGTCAGTTCACTGTTGAAAACACCTGCCTAATGACTGAACTGAGGGCTCTAATGACCCATTACAGCTAAATGTAAATAAGGTTATAAAGCCTACTTATCCAGCTGGCATTTGTTTTCCATTGACATGTTTTGGATCTACTCATCATAAAACATTGTCAGAAGGTAAGCACTGTGTTTAAGAATGCAAATAATTAGCATTTTTATCTGTCTACAAGCATCTGGTTCTTTCTGTAACCCTTCGTTTTTAGGTCTAAGGGTCGCACTGTGTGATTGACGAACTTCAAACATCTTTTTTTTTTTTTTTTTACCAGTTCATCCCTTTAATCACAGTATTCGAATGTTTGAGCTAGGATTGAGAATGTGAACCGGTCTATTTTTGTACTTTGTTGTCAGTGCCAATGTTTTTGTCTTTGACAAAAGTCCCTTGTTTTAATAAAGCTGGAGAGATTCTAAATTTTGAATATTGTGTGATCATCTATGCTATATTTTTTGTTCTGCATACAAACAGAAACTTAGTCACCAGTGGAATAACTGAACTTTTTTTCAGGGGGAAAGCATTGCTGTCTTGTATAAACAGATTTTTTTCTGGGTAGATAGTTTGCATGCTAACAAACCTTGGCTTGCTAGCATGCAAACAGCTTAACATTCATTTTGTTCATATGTTGCCAACTTTAAATTAGTATAAAAACACTCAGGTAATCTGAGTTCGGAAGTCAAATGAGCAATACGACCAAAAATAGTTCATGCATATTCTGTAGAGAATCGTGATACGAAAGTGGTTGTTTTCTAAATATTGGTGGAACAAACTTGTCATTTTTCAAAAACAGGAATGAATGTGATAAATTCAAAATAACTTAAAATAATGTACTAGAAAATGTTTTGACCTAGTGATGTAACTGAATACCAAGTTAAAAACTTGAGAAGCAAGATAACAGACCACAAGAATAAAAACAATACTACTCAGCAGTTTATTTGAAAGACCTACATTCAACATTCACAGCTACTTTATTGCTCCCCAATATTAGAGCACAGCTAATGTTACAAAAACAAACCAGTAGTGATTTCTACACTTCTACAATGGTAACAGTAGGAATGTCTCAGTATCAGAAACGTTGGTAATGCTCAGTGATGGAAGAGTCGCAGGCTGGTGTGCACCAGAGTGATCCCCAGCTCATTGCAGGCATTAATCACAACCTCATCAGCAGCAGAGCCCGCGGGAGCTGCGATGTACTCAACACCGCTCTGCATACAGACAGAGAGAAGAGACAAGAGAGGTGGTTACCCTGCAAACTGGGCTGACTTTCACGCATGCTAAAGAGAGTGTACATGCTTAGAGAGGAATTTACCCGCTTGGCTCGATCTATGTTGTCTCTGAAGGGAAAGAAGGCGTCAGAGCTGACAGCGACGGCCTTAAGGGAGCTGATCCAGTTCTTCTTTTCAGTAGCCGACAGAAACTCCGGTACCTCATCGTACATGGACTTCCAAACATCCAGGTCTGGGCCCTGCAAGCACAAAACACACATACGACCTTAAAAACAAACAAACATCAATTTCCGTTTTGGTCACAGACCACAAATCTTTCAAACTAAACACTCTTCTGTTTTCTGCTGCTGGTCTCACAGCTTGGGTGAAGTTGTAGATGGACTAAAATGATTAATTGAGATGAATTAATTATTTAAATAATCATCAACTAATTTAGTAATCAATTAATCATTAAAAGGTTTATGAAGACTCAAAAGGGTAGTTTGATGAAAGAACACATAGAGCAGTAATTAATCCAAAACTGTACAAAAAAATATACATTTTTCACTTAAGATAAACCCCCCACCATCTTTGTAAATATGTACTACCCATAACTCCTTACATGACAAAGTTTTAGCATAACCTGGTTCAAAATGTGTAAAAGAAAAAAAAACTTTAACCTTTTGCTATCCACTTCTGAAATCGCTCAAACGGATCAGCCCTGCACTGACTTTAAGTCAAGCAGAAAGGGTTTTTTGCATGTTTATGTTAGACGTACTCTTTTCGCTGCATAATTTGCTACAAACGATGAGGCTAAAGGAATGCTATTATTGAAATCTAGGAAAAAAACAACAACTTTCAATTCCTTTTTTAAATAAATATTTGTTTATTTGCATCTTTTAATGTATTTCTAATCTGCAGAATGCGCCAGTTTTCCTATCAGATTAATTGTCAGTATAATCAATAGACTAATCATTTACAACAATCATTAGTTGCAGCGAAATCATGATTTTGTTATTGCACTCTGTTCTTCCTGCACAGATACACACACACTTCTGAACTGATGAAATGCAGGCAGAGCAGAGCTACTAGAGCAGGGCTACATGGTGGCCATCTCCTCCTCCTCCTCACCTCGCCAACAGTGTCGCTGACAAACTGGTCGATGGCGTTGGCCATCTCTGCTCGCTTCACGCCACTGCGAAACTTCATGCTCAGAACACGAGGGTGGTGTCTGAGCCACCAATTGTCCGCCTTGTCACCCGCCAGCCGCATGCAGTGGATACGAGACTGCTGACCGGCGCCGATGCCAATGACCTGGACACACCGCAGACGAGTGGAAAATTCACACAGAGTCAGATCAATTCGTTCAGCTTCCTGACTGGACTGACCTGTCCAGCTTTAGCGTAGCAGACCGAGTTGGACTGGGTGTACTTGACAGCGATGGTGGCCACAGTGAGGTCACGCAGGGCGTCCTCGGACAGCTTGTTGTTAAGGTCAGAAAGCAGTTAGCATTGATCGTTCAGGCCGTGCAGGTGAGCAGCGGCGCATCGCAGAGACTCACCGAACCCTCGGAAACAACATTCCTGAAGAACTCCTTGTTGATCAGAGCGCCATTCCTCTTCTGCTTGAGGTAGAGACCAAACAGCACCCTCACCTCGGTGCTGTCAGGCTCATAATCTGGATCCATCTGGAAGAAATGAACAAGGTGAAAAAAGAAATCAATTTTATTAAACAGGAAAAAGCATTAAACTGAAGCAAATGCAGCACCGGATTTTGCTTCAGTGATTTTGTGTTACTCCTTTGATTATGTAGGAAGGTAAAAACACGTTTTGTCTATTAACAGACTTGAGGAAAGCAGAGTTAAACTGGAGCTGTCTCCTTTAGTGAAACTTGTGTCATGTTCACCTGAAGCACACAGTAGTTGCCGTTTTTCTTTTTCGAAAGAATTTTGAGCGCCTCCTCCTCATAACCAGGAGCTATGATACCATCTGACACCTGAAAATCACCAGAGCGAAACGAACAGCGTTTAATTCAAAATAAGAATCACCTACTCATATTCATTTCTTTTTTATTCACCTCTCTGGATATAATCTTGGCTGTAGGAACATCACAAACATCCGATAGAGCAATAAAATCCCCAAAAGAAGACATTCGGTCCGAGCCTGGAAGGATTTTATTAACGTCAATGGCATAGAGATTCAAACACAAAATACTTTACATTAATAAACTCTGAGCTTGTTTGACCTCTTGCTCTTGCGTACGCTGTGGCCAGAGGGGTGAGATCCTTCAGCATGTCATGGACCATGCACACTTTGGCTTCCTCCTCACTCAGAGGAACTCCTACTGCAGCTCCTGCAGCGAGGAGGCAGAAAAACCATGCAGATAAAGCAGCACAGATCCCTCCTCTGACACATTGAGGGGCGGCAGTGTGTCATCGTCTCACCGGCAGGGCTGACGTGTTTGAAGGACGTGGCAGCAGCCACGCCGAGGGCGGCCTTCAGCTCTCTGACCAGCTGCCAGGCGTTCAGAGCGTCGCAGAGGTTGATGAAGCCTGGAGAGCCATTCGCCACTGAATGATACATAACATTGAGCTCAAATTATTCATATCCCAGGCAGATGTTTCAAAAAATATTTTCATCTGAACAAAACGTTTGTTGCAGATAGGAAATGATGTTCACGTCGCTGAGAACATTGTTTTATAACGTGAAAAAAGGAGCATCAGTTTGCAAAAGATAATCTGTTTTCAATTGTATTAAAGTTGGCAGGTTAAAAAGAGTTTCTACTTCATATTAACTGAAAAAAAATACAGCAATCAAATCTTGGTGTTTTTTCTTTTCCTTTGATGCATTAAAACTATGAAGTTTGATATACAGATTAATAGTAATTGCAGAGAAACTTGAATTGTGTTCAGGTTTTCACAATTTTAAATTAAAATATTCCAGTCAGCTGATCCGTCTGTGATGCGTCTGTACCCTTGAGCGGGAGCTCGGAGCGCAGCGTGAAGATCTGGGCGGGGGCTTGGTGGGGGTTCATGCCGTAACGGAGGGGCAGCTGGGACACTCCGCGACTGTACTGCCCACGGAAGTAGTCAGATATGGCCTCGTCATACTGCGCTGTATGAGTGAAGGCCTGGAGAGGGAATCAAAGACACATGCATGAGCCCAGTTCACATTTAAGAATTTGACTAAACACTCACTTTTTGCCACTAATCCACCTAGAGTCAAATTTGAGGAAAGTACTTGTGTCTGCAAGCTTCACCAATCAGTTACGGTTAAAGTTCAGGTGCCTGAAATGCTAAAGCTGTGACCTCTTACAACACCTGTGATAAAAAGTTTACTCTGGACTTTGTTCTGCTCTGACCATCACCTTTACACATGCACACACAAAAGAAGAAAAAGAAAAAAAACAACACCATATAACCCTCTTTATGGATTTTTTTCCCCTGACCAATTCCAAGTCAAAAGCACACAAAAAACAAAACTGCATACATTTAATTGCTTTCATGTCTTCAGTCTTGGATGTAGATTCCAGAAGTAATGAAACAAAACAATGTTGAAATGGTCTAGGAGTTTTAGAGAACTCAATTGTGATGTAACTTTTGGATTTGTAGAAGATTTGTGTATAAGAATTGGAGTTTATTCAACCAAATCCAGCTCAAGTATAAGCGTTTGTGAACACCTGCAAATGTTTTCAATTGTTTGAAAAAAATAAAATGAACTTTGGGGGGGCAATAGTTAATAGAGTGGTGAACTGGAGAACTCCTTCAGTGACAGATTGCTGCATCCTACAGGTACAAATGAGCGTCACTGTAGATCCTTCTGCAGACTTTATAACCACCACTGTTCTCAAGAAGTTTTTCCATCCCTGCTATTGTAGGGAAAAACACCAGCTACAGCTGGCATTTTTAATTTTCTTATAATTTGCTTTTCTTATCTCTTACTTAAATGCATAAATATACGCACTCATTTTGTACATTTTTAAAATCCAATTATTCTGTTAACTGCACAGTCTCTCTTATTTAGTAAATTTGTCCTGACTGCAAAGTCGCTCTTCTTAATTTTTTTTTTGCCAGTTGTTACTGGTACAGCTGAAATTCCCCACTGAGGGGCTATAAAATTTATTTCTATTTCTAAGTCACTGAGAAAAGTTTTAAAATCAGGTTGTGATGAACCTAATCAAAGATAAATCATGCCATTTAAATGAAAATACACATGAAAAAATATTTTCATTCTTATATTTTTATACTTTAGAAATTGGAAGAAAAAAAAAAGTCCCCACTCTCAATTTAATTTATCCCCCCCATACTTAAAGACATGGAGAATGGTAAAAACAAATCACACAATTTTCTAGTATTTCCGTCTATGAGCCCCATAAAACTCTGTTATTACTTAATTTAGTTCCTATTAAAATAAAAACTAATAAAAAAATTAAACCAAGACAAATTTAGAAGAATCTCAGAAAGTGATTTGTTTAGAATGAAAGGCAAAAAAAAAAAAAAAAAAACCTTAGAAAGTTTCTAACAAATCTGGAAAAAAAAAACATTGTAGTGAAGGACAGAAAAACAAAGCAAGACTTTTCTTACACTTGTCAAAACTTGAGTCAATTAGAAACTTCTGCATTTTAAACACAGCAAAGGAAAATACTGGGGGGAAAAAATGAAAATGCCTCACTTTTAGGGCCAAAGTCCTGCGGGTCTCCAGGGTCGTATCGTTGTCTCCTGAGTTCTCCATCTCCTTGGCAACCAGCGAATAGTCAGCCGGATCGCACACAATGGTGACGCGAGCGTGGTTCTTAGCTGCTGCTCTCAGCAGAGTTACACCACCTAAAGAGACACGAAATGTTCAGACTTCTACACAACAACTCTTGGTGGTTTTATTTAAAAAATTAAATCTTACACAGACTGTATGAAGGCTCTCATTAGCCTGACTTACCAATGTCAATCTGCTCGACAGCATCTTCCACAGTCACATTTGGGCTTGAGATTGTCTTTACAAAAGGGTAGAGGTTGCAAACCACCACTCTTTAAAAAGCATACAAACAGAAAAACAAGTTTACTAATTTTCTCAGGAATATACTCACACTTCACCCATCCACAAATAACCAGAATTAACATTCAACTGATTAAGCAACATTGGATCTCTAAAATGCTTCCTCGTTTTGTTTTATTGACCGTCAGTGAAAATGCAAGTTTATATATAAAAATACTTTGACTTTGAATTCAAACCTTTAAGCTTACATCAGTTTTGGGAACAAAGATGTTTCAACAATTTTAGTCATGGTGGACCAAATTTCTGAAATCAATTAGATTATGAATCCAGTTCCTCTTTTTTGCTTTCTACACAATAATAATCACTAGTAGTCAGTTCAAGAACCCTAAATATTTAGTGTGCATTGCTCTTATTTCACTGGCTTCTGCTCTCGAAAGCCTCCTACAGTCAATTTCCCCAATTACCCTTTTACAGAATCTACTGGTGTTAAAATAAACAATTCTCTTCACTGCAGTCGATTAAAACTCTTCACAGAACTCCATCAAAAATTTGATTTATTTTCCCACAAAATCAGCTCCAGAGGCCCCAGCACAGTGCGCCTGCAATTCAATCGTTTTCTGTTGGTCTCAGTTAAACAAGAGTCACAAGATGATCAGCAGTTTCCAATTATCAAGATGCCAAATCCATTGCACGTGCTTGCAGATAACGTGCGCGCGCACTGCCATTAAATCTGATGAGCTTGTGAAGGGCTTCAAAGCCACAGGCTGCAGAGGTTGTTTGATTTAAGTCAACCTCGTTTCTCATCTGCTTTTAAATAAGCATCACTGTGATGAAAGAATTGTAGAAGGTAAAAAAAGAAGTAATAAATAAAATAAAAAAACTTGATGTGTGTTTAAATATTGGAAATGTTCTCTCCTCACCTGACCAGGCTGTATCCCAGTTTCTCCATGTCTGCAGAGTCAGAGGCGCTTTTCCTGGCCAGGATGCCTCCGTGGACAGCAGGGTGCAGGGTCTTCACTCTGCCTCCCAGCATCTCGGGATGTCCGGTCAGCTCAGACACATCCCTGACACACAGCAGAGACAGGTTAAATAAAACAGAACCGCCCACAGCACAGGGTTTGAGTCCAACTCAACTCCCAACCTGACGGCCAGTCCTGCGTCGCGCAGGGCTTTGGCTGTGCCTCCTGAGCCCACCAGAGACAGGCCCACGTTCACCAGGCGCTTGGCGAAGTCCACCAATCCAGTTTTTTCTGACACACTCAAAAGAGCTGCAATGGCAGAGACAGAGACTCGTTTAAAGTGCGCGTTTCAGCGAAGTAAGAGCTCTGCACGCTGGCTAATGCTAGCTACTTAGCAAGCTCTGCGCATGTGGCAGAGAAACAATCACCATGGGACAAAGCTGGGATGGAAGTTGGGAGAGAAATAAAAAACAGCTCTTACCGAGCTCTGCGGAGGCCATGTTCACTGCTGCAGTGTCTGTCTGGATATCAGCTGGCTCTTTCTTCAGTCAGCGCTGAAGAGCAAAACCAGCAAGAGACGAGAAGTTTTCAAGCTCCTCACAAATTCAGCAAACTCCCGGGAACCGCCCCTCTGAGGACGGCGGCCAGTCCCACATACCAAACGCACCCCAAGCGAACAGACAGCGCACAAAATGTGCGTTTATTTTTTTTACGCAACGGGCCACGGAGCCCGTCTGGTGACGTGGGAGAAACGACCCGGTCAGAACTTCATAATTCACGATTATTATCACATAATTCATAATCCACGACTCCCAGGTCACCAGACAAGCTCCTTAAAAAGTGGCTGGGAGAGTCATTTGTTTTAGTTTTGTATCATGTTATAATCAAAGCCTGTGTTGCTTTGACTCTTCCAGGCATATTTGATAAATCCTTTAATCATTGAATTCGTCTTTATGCAAAATTTCAGTTTTTTTAATGTGAAGTCTAAAATTTTCTATATAAGCCTCATATTCTTGTCTCTGATAATTTGCACCTAAATTAATACATCATGTTTTTGTTGTTTTAATTTATTTTTTTTAAAAACTGCATCAGCTCGGAGTCAACAAAAAATAACAAAACAGACCAACATTTTATTATAAATTGTCTTTAAAACTACATGAAAAAACAAAACAAAACACATAAGACATAAACATTTCAAGGACCAATAAATATATGTGACAATAAAAAAAATATTACAACAACGTTGCTGAAGTATGGAAATAGTAAAAGTTAAAAATACCACATTAAAAAATAAATAAATAACTGAATATTTGTTCCGTTTTGAGAGTGTCTTCTTTTATTTGTCCACCAGAGGGCAGACATCACTCATGTACGCAAACTGAACGAACGGACGTATCTGATCAGCAGCTTATCAGATGCATAATATAGTAGTATAATACATTGCAGTATATATGTAAATAAATAAGTTATTTTGTTTCAAGTCTCTTTACATAATTGAAACTTTAAAGGAAAACAATGAGCTTTGCTTGTCGAGTCATGCTGCCCTGAATCAGTGATGTAAAGACCAAGGAGTCTCCGCTTTACTTTTCTCTATTTGTTGGTTCAGTTTAAGTGTTTCTGCAGGTAATCGGGCGCTGAAGGTTACGCTGACGTCGAGATTGGCACCATTCTCATAATAATTGGCGCGACACCTGTAACGCATATTTCCTGCAACAATAAATGACGCTCTATGAATATATCCACCCCGCTGACGCCTCTTCAATAAACTTTACTGGGAAAAAATGCTGCATTTTCATGCTTTAGAACAGCGTTTTAAGTCGGACAGATGTGGATTTATTGGGCCCCGCAGTACTTGTCCATTAGTTAAGTGACAGGACAAGGCCTTGAGAAAAGTAGCGGCAATACGTGTGATTACGTTAAAAGATCGCGCAATCTGTTCATATTTACGTAATGAGTCCGACGTTTTGCTGATTGATTAAAGCGCGGGGCGTAAATATTTTAAGGGGCCCCTGATTTATAATCCAACAAAGCGAAAAGACGCCAATTTATTTGTGTAACCATGAAAATGGGGGTTTCTGGTAACCACGCTGACATCTCAGAGGTGACTTGAGTGATTCAGTGGACCGTGAAACGGTTTTATGGTAAAACACGGGCTCACTATGCATTATTGGTTCAAAACTGAAAGAAGTGATGGAGCCGTCAGCACTTTTGTCTGAGGGCCGTTGAGGGAACTGACAGCATTATCAGCACTAAGTGTAATTTATGCGCAGGGATTTTTTTTAATCAACATGACGCCTGGATTTGGATTAAATTACAGGATGAATAGAATCAATGGCCTCCATATATTGCTCCCCTGCTTTATCAATTAGCTGTGATTTTTGTTCTGTGTCAAAGGGGCCTTTTGTCAAATAGATGACAAGTCACGCAGCTAAATTATTGATTTGCATGATTTTTCATCGGCCTAATTAAAAACACACACACACACACACACACACACACACACACACACACACACACACACACACACACACACACACACACACACATTCATTCCAGTCTGCAAACGAAGGTATTCTTTGTATTTTGAGTTAAAGGAGAAAAAATGGATTCATCCTCTCGTTGGAGCCGAGACATTTGACTGAGCAAACTATTCAACAATCAGTCAGATGGATTTTTGAAACAATTTGTTTTGAATACAAAGTTTAGCCTAATCATCAATTTGACTTGAAAATCATGTTTGCCTCTTATTTCCATTTTAATTGTTTTGTTTTCTGTAAGTCATTTTTCAATCAGAAGTTGTACCTTCGTGAAAGTGCATCACAGAGCCAAACGTTGCAGCTCACATCTTTGAATCAGCTGGGTGTGGACAAAGTGTGTGCTTCAGTGTTCTTCATTTCACACTAAGATATGTAGTATTAGAGTAAATTCATGACGTTAACAAATATTGATGTTTATTAATCTTGATGTTATCAGATTCAGTTTTCCTTTGGTCAAAGAATGTGACAGCGGCCCCACTTTGCTCTCAATGTAGAGCCATTTTGAATTAATATATGCATAGCTGGTTTGTAGGTATAGTGTGCATATTATTTGCTTTGCACACTCAATTGTCCATTGTAGGGACGTGCTATGAACATTTTACCAATAGTAGAAGTCATTTAACTCAGCTGAATAACAAATACTTCATTTATTACTGAGGGAAATTCAACTATTTGATTTCATAATAACTGTTTCTATGTTGTTCAATCCAGACACATGAATGATGCACACTGGAACCACCAGGAATGAAAGTGACAGCTGAACTGTTTCTGGTTAATCAGATTTACAGTCATTAGTTTTAGGTGCAAACACAGGGAAACTGCATGATGTGATTGGACAAAACAAAGCAGTAGTTTATATTTATGCACCTTTTTGCTTTTTAAAATTTTCATCATAAATCTGGACATTGTGAGAGCCATGTTGCACATGTGAATTTGTCTGCATGCTGTATGGTTGCTCTTGATTTCCTTCAGGCTTTTCCCACTCCATAAAACACACATGTTACTTTAATCCTTTATTCTCCATTCTCAACTGTGGTTGATCCCGGGCTGCCAATGAGGCTGAACGAACAGGACAAGATAACAAACTGCAATTCTAGTTTTTAAAGAAACTTGTTCTGTGCTTAAAAGAGCCAAGATCTTCTGAGATCATGTCATCTCACATGTGGTTGTGGTCTCACATGGGGTGAAAACACACCTCATCAGCTGTACACCAATCTGCTCCTTAATCACACTGGTGCCCAATAAAAGTCTGAGCCAGTTCAGCTCACTAAATGTGCTGTTGCTGTTAAAAAACGGCCTTGTGTGACCGCTCACCGTCAGGCTTGTGATTGCTTTACTTCCCTTCATTAGTTTAATTATTTGGCTATCAGTAAACACCACCAAGTAATTAATATCTGGGAGCATTGGTGATAAATTGCAGTTGATGTGAAAATTTTGATGTGCATTACACAACCGCAGGAAGCAACCAGCAGGAGTTTACGACAAGCACAGTCTACACAGAAACAAACATGGTATTTCTATGACTGACCACTACAGAATTTAGCCAGGTGAGTTTTACCCACACAAATTAATTTATTTTATATATTGTGAACTAGGAAATGTAAGGTTTGAATTCAGTTTGACTTTAAATGAAAAGCTTACCAGATAGTTACGTTATTTCAAGACTCTCCAAACTGCTTGTAGGTTAAACATAAAATTATTTGGGATTTGTTTGGCTAAAAAGTGCATACAAGTGGGTATTGTATTATTCTTTACTATTTAGTTGTTGTAAATAATCAGTTTTTTTTTAAAATTTTGTTTACCAATGAAAAACTAATGAGAGAGTGAAAACTGTTGAATAATTTCCAGTCGTGTGCTGCTTTCGCTTTTTTATTTCACAGTTGTACCACAGACAAGTTTGACATAAATACGATTCTAATTAATCTTTGCAATCATTCAAATAAATTAAACTCATTCACTTGCATGTCAGTGACAGGAACAGATTCATCAACGTTAGAAATGACAAACAGTGATATTTACATTAAAACAATGCAACACGTGACGTTCACGTCGCAGTACCATGCAACCTGTTTACCTTCGTGACTCTTGAACGCAGCACAAGCTGTTTGTCCTCAGACTGTCTCTATATCCTCCCATTACAGAAAGTGTATTTGGTTGAGCTCCAGGTATCAGCAGGTGGAACAAACAGAATGTTGACAAATAATAAGTGACAGATCTGCAGGATGATAAAAGCTCATTTTTTCACATGCTACAAGGTCTACAGTACATAAAGTGATTTTATTCAGATACTAATTAGTCCAGGATGTGCTGTGTTAATTATTAGGGTTTTTTTTTCTTTAAAATAAAAAAAAAAACAACTTTTTTGATGGAAATGAAAACAGACATATTTTCAGATTTGGAAACAGTCTTTTAGAGTAAACACAAACAGCTGCTTTTTGAGCAGTTTTCCTGGTAAAATCTCTGTAACATTCAGGGTCTTCCTGGGGTCTCCTCACAGTCCTGCCCCAATCTTCCGGTCTCCTCCTACCTGAACCCCCTCCAGCTCATCATCAGAGAACGGGCTGAGGGGGTCGTACCCGAGCTTGTTGCTGTGCTGCAAGAAGTCTGTAGACCGTGATATTTCAACTTTGTTGCTCACAGTGATGCGATACCCATGCTGGCTTCCGTCCTCCTCCTCTTCTTCTTCTTCTTCCTCTTCGTCTACCTCGTCGTCCTCCTCCCCATCCTCTCCATCCTCCAACCCGTAATCTGCCCGTCTGCCGTCCACATTTAAGCCTCGTCTGGCCTCATGTGTTTTGGCGCTGGCTATTTTTCCTCCACTTCTAAGCTGCTCCCCCTCCGCCTTGCTGGAGGCGGATGCCTGCTCCTTAGCTTTCCTGCTGCGCTTCCACTTCATCCTCCGGTTCTGAAACCAAATCTTGACCTGCCGGGGGCAATGGAACATGATAGATATTTTTAATACATCTGAAAAATAAGATATGTATGACAACAGTTGTTCTTCCAACAATTGAATTTGTAAAGAAATTGCTGGAAGCAAAATTTTATTTTATGTAATTTCATTCTTTCCTTTTTTTTTTTTGTTGGCGCAAATCGCCTTTGGAGAAAAGCTCCATCTTTCATTTAACCCTCTCCAGGCAGATGTTGCAGATTTGCAGATTTGCTTGATGATTTTTTTTTGATAATTTGACTATTTTGAAAAAAAGTCTGAATTGTATATTACTACCCCATATGATCATTTTCTCCAAATATCAGATTTTTCCTGCAACTAGAACTTAATTTGAGCCTGAGAGGGTTAACCCTGCCACTGGTAAAATGTAATACAAAATGTATTTTAAGCTTATGCAAAGAAATGAAGCAGAAGAGTTCTAGGGTTGGAGATCATTGACATCATCGACTAGATTTATGAACAATCTAGTCCTTGTTAAAATCGTATATAAAGTTTCATGTTTGTGTGAAATACTGGTTGTTTTTAAGTCCATGCAATATTTTAATCAAAGCTTTTATGGTAAAACCAACACATTGATTTTGTTTTATAAAGCTGTAAATGAATTTGGTTTTACAGTTACTCTTTCTCTGCACAGTGTTCAAAGGCTCGTGTGGCTGTGACAGGCCAAAACAAACCATTAGAAATTGTAGGAAGGTCTTGAGATTTAGCAACAAAAATCCATATATCAACGCTAAAGACAATAACATGCAGCAGTCTGGAATGAGAACCTTTTACGTGTTTGTGTTTGAAGACTTTCACCCTGAGACACGATGAGCTCAGAAGCCAAACCTCCTGATGGATGACGCTGTCTTACCTGCGTCTCGGTCAGCATCAGGGACGTGGCCACCTCAAAGCGCTTGGGTCTGGACAGGTACTTGTTCAGTTTGAACTGGTTTTCCAGCTCCAGGAGCTGCTGACTGGTGAAGGCCGTACGAGGCCTGCGACATTTCCCCAACAGGCCGGACTGAGGGCCTGCTGGAAGAGGAAGAGCATCAGTTGTCAATCATGTATTTCAACTTGCTGCTAATTTCTTGCTATTTGTATCAAGAGCAGCAAGCAACTTTGGGATAAGACGTATTTGAAGTTGGTTGCAAAGCAAATTTAGGTTAGTTTACTTTTAAAAAAAAAATATAACACAGACACCTCTCTTAATTATAAAACACCAAGGACACTAGAAGTTCACTGTGATGCTGTGGGTGGGAACAGGGACACATATGCCAGCACTCTGTGGCCATCATTAACTATAATAGCTTCACTGCAGTTTATTGTTGACGGGGGGACGCAGCAGAAGCGGGCGCAGGGGCCATAAAAACGCAGGCATGCCATTAACTTAATGAAAATCCAATGAAGGCTTTTGGGGTTTTATTGATGAACTACAGTACGTTTTAGGTGTTTGTTTATAGTTACTTCGTCACACAAAGACAATTTTCATCTTGTTGGCGTTTATAGAGAAATAAATGAGACAAAATTAAAAATATGACACAAGGATAAGCAATAAAAAACAAAAGGGAGACGCACTGTACTGCGAGAGAGTTGAGGCTTGCAGAGATGGAGCACTGCAACTCCAAACTCTGCAGGAAATACTATGCAAATATTATTCATTGAAAATAAATGAAAAGGAAAAGTTTTTTCGTTTTAATTATGAAGAAACAGTAAGAAAAATAAAAGGTTAAAAGGAACATTTATTAATTGAGAAGAAAATGTTATTTTATTTCAAGTGTAGATTCTGCAGCTTTGAAAAGATGGAAAGAAAAAAAAGAAACCAAACGAAAAAAAACATCCTAACCATCAAAACCTTGGTAAATAATAATAATAATAATAATAATAATAATAATAATAATAATAATAATAATAATAATAATAATAATAATAATCTATACTCGAGGTCTCAGAAACATTATAAACGATGTCCTCTATTTTGTTTTTCTTGGAACTTTTTTGTCTGTTTTTTTCCCCTCCCATATTTGTAAAATTCACGCTTTGGGTGGAAATAATCTCATTTGCTCAAACTTACAGGTGTAATCCGGCATCCGCGGCATCATGATCCCGGCTCGGATCCAGTGCTCCAGGGGCAGGGACCCGGCCATGGCAGCCGCCTTCAGGTGCTCCGGGTAGCCCTGCGTCAGCTGCGTGAAGCCGGTGTATGCGAAAGCTGGGTGCTGCCCTCCCAGAGCGCTCAGTGGATACATCGGTGCCGGGTACATACCGGGAATGGCGCCCGGGGTCAGAGAAGCCAGGCCTGGGTGCGGGAAATTGAGGACGCTCGGCTTGGGGATTATTCCCGTCGGAAGGTGAGCGCCCCGCGGGGACGGGGTGTCGGCGCGGTGGCAGGAGACGGGGCTGCCCCCGGGGCTGTCGCTGCTCAGACCCGGGGAAACGTCTCGACCGCCGCGGTTAGTCTCATCGGCGAGGAGGGCGTCGATTCTGAAGTTTTTGGATTTCTCCATATCGTCCTAAATAAGTGATGAAACTTTGGAAGCCTTTTGACGAAAACGAGCTGAGAAGGTGCGCACCTGTGCCGTGCGCGTCACTTCAGACAGTGAAGCCTCTTCAGTGAGACGTTTTCATAAAATTAGTCTGGGAGCGAGCAGGGAAAAAAACCAAAAAAACATTCATTAACGAGTTATCACAATTTCAACGCTGTTTTATGGCGCTTGCATAGAGTCATCCTTTTTTCTTAAGCGCACCTCACACATATCGCTCTGCACCATTAAAACTACAAAGGTATGCGGCTCTCCACCAGCCGCCCCTCTCCACCCAGAGGGGCCGGAGTGAGCCGGGATTGGCTGGAAGCGGAGCTGCTCCGACGGGCCTCTAATCAGCTAATTACTCGCTCGTTTCTCCCCCCCAGAAAGCATTCAGAGTGAGGTAATGTTCAACCCTTGTCCCGCCTGCAAACACCTTCAACTGTATTGAAGCGCGGGGGTAACATTAGAAGATTGGGCACTTATGTGTTCAGCAGGACTCTCCCGAGACGCGGAGCAAAGAAAAGATGCTGCGGAAATCCTCCTCAGCATCAGATTCAGTCAAACAAGCCTCCGAGCTGCTCAGAAAACAATCTGTCCATCATTTGGGGTTTTAATGCGAACGCCTCCGTCTCGTCTCATGCTAAGGGCATACCATTTCCATTAAAGTTTACGATCAAGAATTGCACACAAATCGTATAAAACTGTAATGACTTGGCAGAGGAGGCCTTAAGTTAATTGGCCTCCCACTTAATGTGGACTAATGCCATTTTAAGACTGAAAAAGTCAAAGGGCGTCAGCTAAAGATGAGTCTCGTTCAGTGGTTGCTGGGGAAACGACAGGAGGTGATGGATGCCTTAAATCTCTTCAGAAATGTCTCTTCATGGTGCATCACCGACAAATTCTCATCAAACATCACTGAAGCTCCTTCACTTGTGTCACAAATGTTTGCAGCCTGCTTCAACAAATTTTCTAATTTCTAATTTTTTTTGCACATTTCATCAATTTTGCACGAGTTAAACAAATGTTTGAAAAGAAATACTACAGAATTGCTTCATTGTGTGCTGTATGAAAGGACAGCCGACCTAAAACATAGATTGACAATAACTGTATTAAACATGCAGTCTTTCAAAACATGTAGGGACCTTTATGGGTGAATCATGCAGGCATCTGCTCTGCATATTTGTATAAAATAAAAGATAAAAAGCTGTGTTATAAAGCACAAATCTACAGTCTGAAAATGTTTGGATCAGTTTAACATGTTTGTTGTTAAATGTAATCATTTTTGCTCCTCCATGTCCTGCTCCACCTGCACTCTTCCTATCAACTCCCTATGACCAAGATAGATATTCCAGTTAGAGTCTTTAGTACTGCTTTGTAAATATGGTGGTAGGACAGAAATCGATTTTTTTTTCTTCTTTCGGTTTGTCCCAAAAAAGGGTGGAACATGAATAATTGATATAACCTTATAAAACTAGCACACTTACCGTTCGGAGGGTTTTTGCTCCTTTCACAGACTTTTTATCGTCATAGCTTTATTATTATTGCAAGATGTTTAGATTTAGTATGTGTGAACACACTAGATTGCAATGCCAAAAACGTCCTGAATGCAACAGTTTTCATAAATGGTCTGATCTCAGCACACAGGTAAAACATGACAAACGCTGTTCTTACCGTTTCTCAATTCTTGGCTTCATTTTGCAATTGTTGTCCAGAGATTTTCACCCAACAAAACACCCACAAAGTTAAGGGACTACATTCACTTGCAATAAATGGGTGGTCCACAAAATATAAGAACTTTCATCCATTTATTTGGCAGGGACAAAGCACATTGCGTCATATTTCAGTGAATGTGCCAGAATTAGCCAAACGGCTATTTCTCACATGCTGTCCCAGAAACTGAGACTAAGAACTTAAGTTAAGAAATTGGGTTTCTGCCATTAGATTACTTTGTTGATGGAGAGTTGAAGTATAGACACATTGTGCTATTTAGTGTTGCTCCATCGATAATAACGGTAAACTTTTGCCTTTTTAAGCCTTACATTATGTTGAGTGAGTTGTTGCACCTTGTAAAGTGAGAGTTTTCAGTCTTGTGGCAGTCAGTTCAATATTTGGTTTTCCAGTGTGATTTGGTAGAAGCCTCCAAAGCAGCCAGTTTGATTTACCTTTATTATGTTTACAGGGGAAGAATAAAATATTAGCCTCTGTAGGTCATTATATAAATTAGCTCACTATTGCTGTTTAGTTCCGTTTTTATTTTTACTTTGATCTGAACTTTTTGTTTTTTCCTTCCCACCTTCTTCCGTCCTCTATCACAAGCCTTTACATGCTCATGCCCTCTT
Organism: Alfaro cultratus; assembly: GCA_903066825.1. Lineage (NCBI taxonomy): Eukaryota > Metazoa > Chordata > Actinopteri > Cyprinodontiformes > Poeciliidae > Alfaro > Alfaro cultratus. The sequence goes on from CAEFZX010026779.1 coordinate 63,073, forward strand.
GAACTTTTTTCAGGGCTCTGAAAATTCAGCGCTCACACCCCTCTCACTGTGAGAGGACAATTGGTTCAAAGAGGCCGCCGGCCGTCGACTACAAAGCCAGAGTTTATCGACGAGTTATGCGTCAGTAAACTTAGCGGCCAACAGGAGTTTACTGAAACATTAAAGAGCTTATCAGCAATTACAGGCATATTTTTCAATCATTACCACAGCTCTGAGACGGCTTGCCCTGTCATTAAACTAATCCAGGTGAGCTCTTGTGCTCTTTGTGTGCCCCGGTGCAATATTCACCCTTCAGGTCACAGATTCCCGCTGATTTCCTTAACATGCCGATAATATTTTTCACACTGCTGTCGAGTGATTAGGGAGCACATTTCTGGAGCTTCTGCGGTTTGTCATGCTGAAAACCTTTGATGCTTCTCCAGATGATTTGATTCTCAGTCAGTGGTACTCTCCAGGTGTGACGATTTGCCACTATTCAGTCAGCATTGATGGTATGTAGTGGTGTGTGTGTGTGTGTGTGTGTGTGTGTGAGCGGGTTTCTGTGTCGTCTTGTGACACACACAACAAGGCTTTCAGGGACATTGTGGATGGGCACCACCTTTCCCACCAGGCCTTGAGAGTGGCACGGTGGCCGAGGCTGTGATAAATGATCCGGTGTACAATGAGCTTTCTGTGAAGTGAAAATCATCTCTACCTCCCCGTGGTAATTAGACTAATTCCCACAATGTCTAATGCATGTGATAAATCAGCTTGCTTCTGCCAGACCTTGAGACCAAAATTAGTGTTGTCTCATTATGGAGATAAAGGTAATTTATTAGAGTTTTACTTCTCTTTTCAGGCTCTGTACCTTGTCCCCATCATTTATTAACCAATATTGAGCTTTGCCATATGACATTTAGCCCACTGGACATGAATCTCTTTCTGTCTGACTTTGCTACTTTGGCCCTTTCTGATTCCCCTCCCCTCAACCCCGTCTCACTCTTCCCATCCCCATCAGGTGTGAATAAGAGATAATGAAGCTGTTTACTCAGCCTGGAAACCGTGCTTGAGCTGATTATTTTCACGTAGTTGGATGTTTACCTTCACGGTTGCCCAGGCGACCCGACCAAATAAAGCAATAAAAACAGAGATGCTTACAGATGCTACACAATAAAAGCCAAATCTGTCTAGAAACAAGACAGTTGATTTATAAATGCAAAGGCTTATTGCAGACAAGAAAGGTTTTCCTGCATGTGGCTGAAGTGAAATAGTTCACTTACTAATAAATAAATAAGTACACATATATAGTTTAGATTGTGCAAACTCTCTTTGCTGTGCATCACAGCTAAAGTGCAAGTCCACAAGGCAACAAAACTTTAGACAATTCGGCCTCTACATTTCGTTGCTTATACATATTAAGAGAGTGACAGCATTTTAAAATCACTGACACTCTTCTCTGTGGGGCTAAAACATTTTGGGATATCATATACAATGAGTTTCAGTTTTGGAAAATAAGTGCTTGATATATAAGTGAAAACATGAACCACCAGATTGTTATGTTTCTTTTGAAAACTGTCTAAAAGGATTAAACAGTTTTGACGAAGGAACCTGATGATCAAAATTAGAACAACTCCAAATGCAAACTGTGGTATTTAGCATTTCTATGTTCAAAATTAAATAAAACAGTTTAAAGGTTTATCAAATAATATTTGAATGAACTATGACTCAAATTCTTTTGGCCAATCCGACTGGTCGTTAATTTGTTGACACACAGTGAAGATGCTGGCAGATTCATTTACTGTAGATAAGCTATTAACCACTCAAAGTGTCACAGCAGAACTCTACTACCAAAACAACAACCTGTCCCTTTAAGAGAATTTGTAGCAGAGCTGTGTTGCTGCTATACTTCTGCAAACATTGATTCCAGGTCTGCTGTTTGGACAATGTTGTGTTGCTTGGAGCAGGTCACCTCAGAGCACATTAGCCTCAGGCAACATGTGCAGCGTAAACTTTTATGAAAGAATAAAACACAAACTCATTTAAATTAGATAGTGGAGGGAGGGATGATGATTTGGACTACTTTGTGAGGGTAGTTGCATTTGTTTTTTAATGTTTAAATCATGGGAACTTTCTGTACCTTTCCTGGCTTTTACAGGTAAAGGTAATTTTATTTATATAGCACATTTTCAGCAACAAGGCAATACAAAGTGCTTCACAGGATTTAAAAGGAAATAGAAACATAATAACAAACCAAAAGAAATAGCAAAAGAAGAAAAAGCTAATAATGTTGATCCAAAGTAAATAAACTAAATACTCCTATTAAGGAGTATCTGAATACTCAGTTACTATTCAGGGTTGGTAGATAAGTGTAAGTAAGTTTCCTCTGGTCTAATTCCTTTTCTGGTTTGGAAGAATAGGAGTCTAAAAAGTAGTTGCTAAAGTAGTTTTTCTGGATTCCAAGTTCTAATCCCTGTTCTGGGCTGTTAAATAAGTGTAAGTAAGTAATCTATGGTCTAATTTTAAGTTAAGTTAAACCGAACCTCCCCCCCAAAAAATAAAACCAACATTGCTGCTTTCACTTATCTTATCTCAACAACTCTGTTAGATCCTTCTTGTTAGATCTGAGCTTATTAATGACAACATAACAAAGTTTTCACAATTGAGACACCATGATAGATTCAGAACAAATACACCTGCCCTGGTCTAATTTAGGGAAACTTTCCAACTCGTCAGTCTGCTTCCCAGATCACTGGTTTCACTTTTAGAGGTCCAACAGTGGAAACAAAAGCTCCTTTTCAACAATATCCAGCCCAGTGTGACTTTTATTATCATTTAATGGGTCCTTCTATTTAACAGCCCAGAGTTTTATAGTCAGTCATACAAGTGCCCCATTGTGCATAGATACAAGAGATAGGAGATAAATACACCTTATCAGCCACAACAAGGCATCATTACTTTCACCCTCCTATCTCGCCGTTTCTCTCCATCACACATTATCTGGCCACTTATGAGGATATTCAGTCATCAAGAGCTTTGAAGATTTCCGTCAGTTGGGTGTTTATAGTTCTCTCCCAGTTCCTCCTCTTTACAGATAAACTTAGCTTCAACTCTGCAGGGTGTTATAAATCCAGCCTCTTTCCCTCCAGCCGAGAGCCAAACCTCTTTGTCAGAAATCACATTTAAATCAGCAAATAATCGGCACACGCCAGTCAAAGCTAGCCTTCTGGCATGCTACAAACATCACCTGCTGCCATTCACACTCACGAGAAATAAATATCCCATGGTTCAAGCTGTCTGGCAATCAAAGGTTAGAGAGAAGAAAAAGACAATCACAGAATAAAATACCAAGATTTTTATGGATTCCGACTAAATTAATGACTATTCTGATTTTGAGAAACAATATTTGCGTGAAAAAACTTTTGAGCAGATTTTGATCTGTCGCCACTTTGGTCCAAACTGAATTACTTCTCCAATACGACTGATGGCCTGCCACTGTAAGCGTACTGTACACTGCAGAACAAGGCATCATAAATCCGCTTGTTGAAGTCTCTAGTGTTGGACACAGCGTGACTTTGAGCTGAAGACAAATGTCTCACTGGCAGCTTCATCCCTGGTCAATAGCCGCCTGTGTGGGTTATTGAGCAGCTAATTCCTCAGGGAGGGTTCACGTTGAGTCATTCCCCAGCTTGGCACATCTGGTACGATTCCCAAAACTCAACACGTCAGTGCGCCCGAACGCAAACAGGGAATCACAAACAGTACTAATCTGCTGTGAATATTTAGACAGACGTGAAAGTCAATAGGCTGTACATGTGTAAATATGGTTGGTGTACTAAGTACTTTACAAAAACAAGGTATGAAAATAATAAGTGAAGATAAATTTAGGACATGTTTGGAAAATTTGGTTCTAAAAATGCCATCAATTAAAACTATCTTATATTAAGCTTTGGTAACTTCACAAAAGGCTCCAATAAAAAAAAAAAATAACTGAAAAATATATTTTGTTTATAAAAAGAATTGAAAAATTGTTTATAAAGCTTGAGCAATAACTTAAAGTTGCATTTGTAAATATTCATTTCAGATCACAGATGAAAGCTGCTTGGAAAATATCTGAGCAGAAATCTTTCGTTTTTATGGTTTTGAAGAATATTACTTAAAGTTGAGAACATTTAAGTTTGTTAGCTTATTTGATAGCTTCCAGAATATTTTTTAATAATTTTTTTGTGACAGGCAAAACAATGATGAATTAAACAGACCATGTATTGTTTATTAGGAGCCTATAGAAACCAATTAGGATACTTCAAGAGACAATTGCGTTTGTTGCCCTTTTGACCCTTTTAGCAGTAAACACAACAAACAGCAGAAACACAGAAAAGGCACAAAACATAAAATACTCAAAACTAAACAAATCAAGATACTCACTACTGATTTGCACCTGTGTGAAGATTTTTTTTATTCTATTTATGCAGTTTCCAATTTGCATTTAAATTGTACTACAGCAGGGATAAACTATTAATATTTGTTCAAGGTGGAAGAATTATTTTGTCGCTTCTTTACCATGTCATTTAAAGGACTTACATGGTTCACACTTTGTCAAACCTCTCCAAATGTTTTCATCAATTCAGCATCATAAAAAAAAAAAAGCACAATGCTGTGATTTACATCTGACCTAATTTCATCTATCGACAAATCTCAACTGGGCTCCATTACTACTTATTGATGAAATACTGACTGAAGGGCTCATTCCAGTGTTTGGACTATTGACCATCTCCTAACAATGATTACTCCGTGGAGGTGGCACAACTAGCAATAATATAAAGAAGTTAATTTGCTTAAAAGATTAGCCTCATGTGCAATTAAGTGAGATTTTGAATTTATGTAATTCTGCCCCAAACCCTAATGCAGCATCTTAGCAGGCCTTATAGCAGAAATATAACATATTATTAAGATATGTGAACATTTCTGAAAGCTATTTATAACAGTTCTACTCATATTAAATATTCAGATACGTCTTTTTAGCAAATCAGAGTCTGATTTATAGCAGTTTTTGAAGGTGTTGAAACATGAGACATCTTATTTCCTCTCCATTTTCACTGATGTTGCCTATTGACGCTGTGTAATGTGTGTGAGGCATAAATATCTGCTCTCCCTTGCACTGCCTGTTTGAAAGGGGTTAGGTTACGCTGAGATAACTCTGGAGTTATTCTGTTATTCTATAGACTTGGGCTGCAGAAGGAAAAACTGACAATGTTTCCTCACTCTCCATATTTTATCTTTTATTGTTCAATTTGCATTATTCTCCACTGTCGTCACATGCTCGTCAAGGAGGAGTGAATGCTCGATGCAAGCTGCTGGGTTTCCTTAGATAGAAAACTTTCTGTTTTTTTTTTTTGTTTTGTTTTTTTTTTTACAGATCTGAGTAATACATCGAAAACAAGAAATGAAAAACTTTAACTTTCTTTTCATTACCAAGGAGTATTTGAAATAAAGAAACGGGATAAAATTAGCATCTTTGTTTCCCAAACCTTTAACTTTTTATTCATCCAAACAGGAACTTTGATTAACTTCACTAGCAATACAATCATCCCCACTTTTTTTTATTAATCACTAAATGCATGTTGACTCAGAAAGCCTAAACATCTTTCTAAAAGGCTTTTCATAATTTTGAAGTATGACTGCTAAGAATTTTCCAAGAAATATGGCTATCCAAAGAGGCTATTTTGTGTCCTTGGTTATAGATTGTTTCCAAAGTTCTGCATGTTCCCAAATCTCATCAACCTATTGCTTTTAAATGTGCACAGAAAAAACATCTTGGAAAAAAAAAATGCTTGTTTCACCTTCAAGCAAACGTCTTCTGAAGCTCTTGTAAGCAAAATTCAACTCAAAACTTGTGCATTGCACGTTAAACTCACAAATAAGTGATGCGACATCATGGGAGCAGAAAGGGGCGTGCTGCCGGGTTAGGAACCTGGTTGGGATATTAGAATATGTCTTGGTGTTTGGTGCATGAATCCATTAAAAAATGTTGGCCGCATATTGTTTTGGTACAGGTAGTTTATTAGAATTATTCAGGCCTCATTCCTTTCCTCCAGGAAGAAGTGTGTGTGTGTGTGTGTTGGTATTGTGTAGCTGATCCCATTTATCAGACTGGTTAACCCTTGGCAGCAAGTAGTAATTCGGAGCAGGACACTGGAGGGGGGATGCAGGCACTTGCTCTAATTAAATCCCCCCACCGTCTACCCGCCCATACCAACACAGACGATCTCCCCTCCCCTGGCAGGGGGAAACAACTGACCTCCCGACCCCTGTTTCCCCCCCCCCTGCTGCTGCTCTCATCTCCCACCTCAGCTCCCCAAAACTGCAGAGACACACGGAGACGGTTCAGGTCTAATCAGAGCTGACACTCAGTGTCACTGACATGGATAATAAATAATACATTTCAATTAAATGACCAGTTTTATATGAAGGATTGTCCTTGGAACTTATTGCAGCGCAACGATGCATACAAAAGCATATTTATACATAAAGTCATCTCAACTGCAAGAACATTTAATGGGAACATCCTTATATATTTATAGTAACGGCGGTCACAAGGTAACAAGCTGAGGAGTTCAAAACTCAAAGAACAGAGGTTGTTCTTATCATAATTAAACACAGTAACTGTTTAAGGTTTCTTTCTGCACAATGTTTGCTTTCCCAGGCCTGCTCAGGTAATCAGCAAATGATGATGATGCTTTTACCCTTTCTGTTTGTCCTTACAGTGTTGTTGACCTTTTCTAATCCGTCCCATTTTATACATTTTTAATTTTTTTTTATTATTGTCACATATGATTGTATCGCTGACTCAAAACAAATGTATCCCTCCTCTGCTTTCTAAAGTGACAACGGCAAATAAAAATGGCATTAATGTGAAAAGGTGTTTGCGCTGGTTTCTGGCTTTCGTGCGGCACGAAGGGTTCAAAAGCAGGTTAAGAGCGGGCCCATCTGTCCGGATGACAGCGTCAAAGGAACTGGCACCGTTCACATGGAGGGAGGCGTTCCCCGGGCCGCTTGTTTGGGAAAGTTACACATGAACTCATGCTTTTACATGAGCGTGCCAGTACCTGGATCAGAGATCACATCGAAAACTGCCTCCAGCTTTAACTAAAGAAAATCGACAATGGCATTGACTCAATATGCAGCATGAAATATTTCTAATCTGAAAATAGAATATCAACAAATGAGCAAAAGTGTAACTTGATGTTTCAACAGTTTATTTTTTTAGAGGACGTAATTTGCAGGCAAACTTGAGTTAGAGATGAATTAAATTCTCAGTTACTATCCAGGAATTGACTAAATTTGATTTGGAAAAGAAAAAATAATATAACATTTAAACTGAAATGTGTTTAATTTTGAACATTTAAATGTATTTTATTTGTTGGGAGAAATAGTCCTTCCAACTACATGCAACCCGAGGAAGAAATTCATCGCTGTCAGATTGCAAGTTAACTTTTCTTCAGCCAGATATCAAATGAGAAGAAAACATGTTGGTTGGCAAAAAAAAAAAAAAAAAAAGTGTGCCCTTGAAAAACTGTCAAACTGAAAATATATTCTGAGCTAATTATATTTACAAACAAACATCTTTGTTTTTTTTAATTAATAAGTTCACATTGTTAAACATTGGGTTTCTTTATGCTGCAGAATAATATGTAAACCAGATTAAAAGGCACATGTTACAGCAGGAGGGTTAAGTTTTTGGCACGTTTTGGAATTACAATATTAAATCTAACAAGATTCAAACAGATTTTAATTTTAAAACCAACATACCCAGTAAAGTAAATTGTAGCTTTTTTTTTTTTTGAGAAAACTAATTAAAAATAGTCATTTTTTTCTACTCAAGCAGATTCTTGAACAAAACCAGTCAAATGGCAACAATAAAACAACAAGTTAATAATCTATCAGTAAAATTCCAATAAAATCCTAATTTACATACATAATTTAATTTATCAAATTAAAATTTTCAATAGCAATTTTTTGTTACTGAAGGCAACCAAGAAGAGAAGGTTTTGGTGATGTTGATATAAAACAGCTACATATCTGCACTAAGGTGTAAAACCAGATATTTGAGCAGTCTTATAAATATATGTTTTTTTTCTCCTCAGTGTCTGATAATGAATCTGAGAAAATGTTTGGTGTTAATACACACCTCTTGCACCAGATTACATGGCACAAAACCTGTTTTCTTCCTAAACAGGTTGATGAGACATTTCAATGATATTAATAATTTAGTGGCTTCACATTTTGCTTCCTGATATCTTTGCTGATTTCTTTTAATTTCCCTTGACGCCACACAAGGAAGCAGCATGTTTGAGCTGTTGCCTCACAGGTGCAGCTTCATTTCACTCAAAAGTTGACCAACCCTAAATTAACCAGTCACCAGCTTAAAAACCATGATGACATAATTTGTGTTTTCCCATCTTGTCTACAGTCATACTATTTAGTGCATGACTTCTCATCGTTCTGGCATTTGGTGAATAAAAAGAGTCTTGGTAATTTTGACTGATCTACAACAGGAGGGTCTGACAGTGTGAATAAAAAGCTGTGCATTTTTCTGTGCGTACAAATCTTGTTTCAACTACATTCACCACAATTCTTTGGGGTTACTTGATCACACAGCTACGTCTGTCACTAAATATGCTAATAAAAAAATTGAATGAACCTGATTTTGACAAATCTCTCCCGATGTTGCTGGTCTCCTTGTGCTGCTGCTGACACACGGAGGTCAAGTTATTCTCCAGATTTGGATTCTATTTACATAAAAACTGATGAGACGGGGGCGTGCGTCTGCATGCACACCGAGGGTCACGTCAACATCTCATTTATATAATGGCTCTACGTTTATCGCACCAGGCCGTGACTGACAGGTGGAAATGACATCACTAAAAATTTTTAGTAGTCCTTCTTTCAGCAAAGTAATACACGCTAATGCAGATTCCACCAACAAGCTGTTTTCTACACTCATCTGCAGCATCTTTAATCCACCTTCTCAAACACCCACACACAACCAATTTAATCCCCCCTCTCGCTTCATTTTACTGTCCCCGCCACCTCACTGTGTCACTGGGATATCCAATTGGCATAATTGAGCCAGGTCAGATGATAAAGAGACCTATAACAATCAGTGGAGGTGAAATAAAAAACGGCTCCTAGTTATTACTTCTTGTCCTCGTCCTGCATTTCACCGTCCAAATTCACCCCCCACCCCTCCCAACACACTCCAGTTTAACAGACTGGGACTGCTGTGTTTATTTAAGAAAAAGCTTTGACATCTCGGCTGGTGGAGAGCAAGAAGAAGAAGGAGGAGGAGGAAGAGGAGGAGGTTCGGCTGTACCAGAGCTGAAACAGATGAGATGAGACTGGCTGCAACTCCTCTCATCAGCATGACACAGCTGTCACAGCCCTATTTCAGGAAAATTAAACAGCCTTACGGTAAACGGGCCGGACCATGGGAGGAGGGGCTCAAGGGGAGTGGGTGAAGATGAATAAACTTGAAGTATGCAGATAGGCTCTGCTCCTCCTCCTCCTCCTCCAACTTGTTCCTCCAGCACCATCCTTGCCTTTTGACATGATAATGGCTCCAAATTGATGAAGCCATTTCACTCATTCAGTGACAACGCCACCAACGAGGGGACATAAAGGCTTTCCCCCCACAGCCCCTCATCCATCACTCCAGCGAGGATCTCCCTCCTGCCTGCTCAGCGCTGGATGGCCAGCAACTTGTTCAATTAACTAATTTGCCCTCCTCTGGTCACCCTTAAAGATCGTGCCACCTCTGGATTATCTTGTCGTTTCACCCTCTTAATCAGCGCTGATTAACTGCTCATCAAACTATTAGCTTCTCCTTTGCTTTGCTGAGCTTGGCAAAGGTTAAAAGCCTGTAATTAAAAATTATCTGCCGGGCAGCAGTTCTTCTCTTTAATTGGCAAAAGATAATGTGCAACGGTGGTATTTTTTTTTTTTAAATGAGCAGAAGACAGAAGAGCACAAGTGCAAATTAAAAAAGAAATCTCACAGCCACAGCTCAGATAAACGAGTTTCAGTTTAAAAAAAGAAAAAAAATAAGTTCAGTCATCTTTTACTCCCCATTTTTTGTGAAAAGATCTGGGCTGGATTTACGATAAAGCGGGTTCACTGGTCTTCAATCAGTTCTGCTGCCTTGTCCTATCAACAAAAGTTTATTTTATGCATGACAATTACAATGGTTTTATAGTTAGATTCACACCAACTTCAAGGCTTTTAGACCTTGTTCACACCAACATGTTATGGAAACATGGTTTTATTGGTGCATTTTTAAATGCAATATAATGAAATATAAAGAAGTGGACTTGGTGCCTGCAGGTGTAATGCCAGGGCCGGGGGTTAGGTCAGAGGTTGACATCATTGCTTCTAAAGTTGTTATTAATGCAAAAAAAAATAGAAAATTGAGATTTAACTTGCTTTTTCAAACCTGTCACTTATTTAAAAATTAATAAAGAAATATAGGCCCCAAGACATAACAACTACTTCCTTGGTTAAGAAATACATGGAGACAGACGGTCACTCAAGCAGAAATTCTGGCAAAATGTGTAAGTAACCCATTTTTATAACATGTGGTTTATTTATTAAGATGTGTTAAAGTGCATGTGTGTCCTTTCGTATTCAGTTCCTTTACTCTAATACCACTAAATAAAATCTGGTGAAACAAACTGTACTCTGGAGTCATTTAGTATAAATGTAATAATAAAATAAGATGTTCTGTTAATGAAAGGACTAATAAGAGAAGTAGTCAAGATATTCATGGAAACTCTGGAGGAAGTGCAAGCATCAACAACTCTGGCAGTAGACTTTGACAATTATCAATTGTGCAATATACAAATCAGCCGTATATGACAGAGTGACAAAGAGAAAGCCATAAGGTGAAGCCTTTTGCCGCTGCAATCTCTTTAATTTTAAACTACTTGCCTTGCATTTTGTACTTTCCAAGGTTAGAACCCATTTCTTGAAATATTAGGCTATTGCCAAAAATGTCAAACTCACTACTTTTAGAAGCTAAGTCTTTAAAAATCAGTAAAAATAAATATTCATGTTTTAAACTGAATATTCACACAATATGTAATTTTTTAAAGCATTGGCAAAAGTGTAGAAAAACAAGATTTTGCCTTTCATGGTGGTTTGGGTGACTTGTATCTATTTTAATGCTGCAACTCCTCTTTTTAGCTCCCTGTTTCAAGCCATTTTCTTGCTTCTTAGCATCAATCAGGCAGCTACGAAGCAGGTGGAGAGAGCCTGTAAAAGAATCTACAACAACCAACCTGTACTACCTGTACTGACCTTAAGTGGCAAATAAAAACTATCGATCTTCCTCTCCCCCAGCTCCCACTTTAAAAGACTTATTGTGGAGCTCCATTCCATCTAATCACTTGGCAAAAGAGTCCAGGGTCTATATAAAGAATGAATAAGTAAATAAATAAATAAAAATTCCTGGACCAACGTGTTGCACTCACCTTTGTAGATGAAATTACCCGAAAAGCTGTTACAAATCAATATAATCAATGCAATCAGCTAACTGACACAGGCAATCTCCTGCCAGTAAGTAAAAATACCCCCGATGGAGATCTTTCAATATCTAGTGCCATAATTGCCCCCCAGGGCGACGTTAGGTGTCGCGTTTTGTACACTTAATTAAATTAGTGAGCTCTGTGGACTGGGTGGGTGGGCGGCCTCTCCGAGAACGGACAGGTCTGGCCTGGTGCCAGTAATTAAGGCAATACCTTTCTTGATTACGCCAATCCCCCTTAATGAACTCATTATGCATTTTAACCCAAACACTCCGGTGAATTAATGAGCGGGCAGAAAGCTCCTGGACGGAAACAACGCCCTGATCGCAGGCAGAAGTCATAACTCATCCACTCAACGGGGCAGACGTAATGTCCATATTTTACTCTTTCGGCTGCAGCCAAGACCAATTTGGACTCAAGTGGCAGCAAAAGTTCTGACTCTGGCTACATAAAACCTTAAAGAAATAAGATCTCTCTGGCAAGTAACAACAGAAACTCACTAGATGACTTTACAAGGTTTTACCGGAATCATAAAATAATTCTCTGTATTTAGTCGGGCTTGTTTGGCCATTTTTTTATAGGCACGTCCTCATGGCTTCCAAACGTGCAAAATGATTTAGAAGATTTAGACGCACTGCAGGCGAGGAGCAGGTTTGCGCTGACCCATAATGCTTCGCTAATTAAATAATTCACTAATTGATTCATTGCCAAATCAATAAAAACTGCAGATGGTTTATATATTGTGAGAACAGTTTGTGCAAGAGGACTTGGGTGAGGCTGCAGATGAAATACATGCGGTTTCCAGTAAAAAGACAAGGTGCAACCAACAGCACTGCCCTATGAATGAACGGGAGAGGTCCTTACAGTTGTCCTTAGGTTCAAAATAATTGACCTTGTGGTTGTGTTGTAGGACTTCACTCTGCCCCTCAGAAGACCATGATTGTCAATTTAGAGTATGAACTCCCTAGATCCCTAGCGAGTCCAAGCTTTGTCAGGGAGTTTCTGGAAGAAACCAAAGATTTTATTATTTCAAGCATAATGACTTCTTGGGATATTTGGATACTAAAAGGCATCTAAACTGTAAACATGTGGCAGATTGTGCTCTATTTATGATAGGTCACATTTGCAGGCCTGAACCTGAAAAGGCAGGAATTTTTATTAAATGTAATTGAAGCAAAGGCACAATGTAATATCTCGCTTATTGGAGAGGATGTAACTGTTGTAAATCCACCTGCATGAACAGTTTAATATTTGCCACCAGTACACAGAGGTAGATGAGCAGTAAATTCTGCCTTATTGCCAGATGAAGGTGGTATTTAGAAGTACAAAGCAATATTTAAACTTAGTTCAGAGGCTTTGCTTTAGAATCAGACAAACTCTCGTTACATCTAGGGTAGCTCACTTTGTATGAAACAAAAACTAAACAGATAATCCTAATAACAAACCAATTTCTGCATTCCCTGCTGAGGAGATGCACAGAACAAATAAATGTGTGGATAAATTTTGATCTAAAAGGAAACAATCAAAAGTCAGTACACCACTTCTGTTATTACAGATAGAAACGACTGAACAGGCAGGAAATCTGTGTGCGGTGATGGACTCAGACCTGAGCCTTCACAGACACATACGCACAGTTACAAAGTCAGTCTTCTATCACCTGAAGAATACTTCCAGGATGAAACGACTAATGTCCAAACAAGATCTAGAAAATGCATCATTGCGTTTATCTTCAGTCACATTGACTGCAGCAGTGCACCCAAATATGTTTAAGGTCAGTTTTGTTAATCTTCCACTCAGGTCTTCTGGTTCAAGTTCTACTCTGCATCCCCAGAATCAGAACCAAACATGGAGAAACAACATTCAGCTTGTATGCTCCAATAATCTGGAAGAAACTTCCAGAAAACTTCAAGTATGTTGAAACTCCATGTTCCTCTAAATCAGGGCTTCTCAATTCCAGTCCTCAAGCCACCCCGCTATGCATGTTTTATATGTGTCTCTATTTCATAACAGCTGATCCAAATGATTGCATGACCTCTTCTGCAGTCATCAAGTACTACAGAAGCCTGTTAATCACCCCCGGATTCAATCCAGGTGTGTGGCAGAAGGGCAACACCTAAAACATGCAGGGCAGGTGGGCCTGAGGACTGGAATTGAGAAACTTTGCTCTAAATCAAGGCTTAAAAACTAATTTGTTTAGTATTGTCTTTGATAACAACTGGAATAGAAAAAACTACAGCCTGTCCTTCAATCTCTCATTGCTTTCTCTTACTTTGCTTCTGCAATGCTTTTGCTCATTTGTTGTCTGATTTTCCTTTTACTCATGTAAACCACTTTGAATTGCCTTGTTACTGAAAATGTGTCATACATATAAACTGCCTTGTCTGGTCTATAGATGCTGGCTGAAGCTGACAGATTCACAGTGAAACATTCATGACCTGAACAGACATGGCCTGGCTGGCCACTCAGTGAGGAGGAGACCATTACTCTGAAAACTATCTTTGCATAAAGCAACAGATTTTTGTTACAGCATTTGTGTAACTACAGTCCACTTTGTTTTTCTCCAACTCGCTCCTGAGTGGATCGCTCCTGACATTTGACATTTCAGGAGCGATCCACTTGAATGACACAGTAGTATTCAACAAGATGGACATAGCGATGCAGCTCATCTCATCTATACATATCATTTCAGTCATTTCTATTCAAATAGCCAAAATGTATATTTTCTGAATGAAGCTTGAACTTTCTGCCTGTGCATGTTCAGGTTTTCTATGAGGCCTCGAGCATATTTTTACACTCATTAATCAAGATTCATTTTTGCTAAGTCTGAATGCAGCTTCTATTCTAACTACATCGATTGCTTAAAAATTTGATTTAAGTCTACAATTCAGTTTCAAGATTTGTTTTACCATTTAGTTTTCAGCCAAAACATTAAAACAAGTGAGACAGAAGCCATCAGGCTGTTATGGTGTGACATTCTGCTTGCCAACCTTGGTTCCTGGCATCCCTCATCTCACCTTTACACTCTGCAACTCACCGCAACACCACTTCTTGACAGCAGGGGTCTCCATTGGCTTGTGTTTATTAAAGCATAAGCAGAGGAAGGAGCTCTTAGAATAGAGCCAATTACAGGAAGTAGTTTTATTTCATAATTATTAAAAAGTATACAGAATATAGAATACTACATATTTAACATTTATACACTCATTACAGTGTGGAAAATATGAGATGTTTTTACCAATTTGCAGTAATGATAAATAACCTTTAATAACGATTGACTCACATCGTTGCGCTGTCTTACCAGCAGAATTAAAGTAGGTTTTAATTTGCAAAATCACAAGACTTTACAGTCATTGCTTGAAACCAACCGTTGCATCAAAAGAAAATGTTTCTACACCAAAAAGTCAAATAAACTCCAACTGTACAAGTCAAATCACAAAGCTAATTTGACTCTTCATGATCAAAATATTACTGCGCTACAGTCACAAAAGCAATAAATTAATCATGAATGCCAAAAACATTTGTTTTTCCAGGTACCTTGGTAATCCTCTAGTGTGGACCTTCTGTTATGTAAGCATACCCTGAGAAAACTAAAGTGTGAAACACACACACACGCCCACACACACACCCACACACGTGTCAGGAAATCAAAACTAAACACAAGTAATCTGGAATGCAAAATACTAATTTGATTAAAACACTATTATAAACATAAAAATGATAGGATAATAAAAGTGTTATCGTGCAGTAGCATAATCAGTACCCCCTTAACGTACTGTCAATAGATGTTTTTCTATGGGATTACTGAATCTAAAAAGATGTTTTCTTGATTATATAACCTAATCATCAGATTTTTTTTTTTTACCTACTTATGATGTAAGATACCGAATCTGGAATTGTAAATAAAATGTCAGTACGCACAGATGAATAATCACAGCACCATGTAGACACATACTGCACTGGTTACTCCAATTGGAGCTAAAAGATTGCGATTATAAACAGAGAAAACGTGAAGGTGTTGTCTAAAAATAACAGAGGACATTTTAAAAACAGATGTTGGACCAAAACTGAGGAATAAGAAATAAACATTAGTCCTTTTTCAGGCAGAATGTAACCCAACATGCTAAATTCAAGCAACATTCATTCACTGGAAAGTTTCAATTTCAGTAATGTCTGACCATAATTATGACAATATTCATAAAAACTATAACTCTGTCCAACAAGAAGACAAAGCTTGCTTCATTCTTTTTTCCTGTTAACAGACATAAAATCAATTTCTTTGTTAAAATACATATTTCAAGCTAAATATCAGGCATTCAAACTTCACAAAGTTGGGTCTCTACAGCAACCGTGCCTTATGTGTCAAAGGAAACAAATTTAGGCCGTCCATTAGTGCAATCAGCTGGCAGCTGATTTCAGCTTCATTGGAATGGCAATGCAGTTACTGCATTACTGTGCCCAAATGTTCCAATATATTGCTTACTGAAGCTGGTCAGGAAGCTGCAGGTACTAAATATACACCACTGGCTATTTGTCCCAGATTAGCTTTGGAAAAAGGAGGAGAGAGTGGCACAATTTAAGGTGTAAATAACTACATCCACAAGCCATTTACTCAATGGCTTGTGTAAATGCCATTGACACAAGCCATTGACACAAAACATACATTACATACGTAATGATAAAATTTTATTCAGAACACATAAAGCCAGCAAGATTTAACAAGATGAATGATTTTGTGTGCTTTCTGGTAAACCCAGCTAGCACCTCTCCCTTTTGCCCAGATCTATTCAAGAGCTAAAATAAAATGCCAACCATTTAAGAAAAACATGACTATTCATCCCCTTTAACAACTATTAAGAAAGAAATAAAGTGAAATTATCCTAATACCAACGACATGGTAATGCATTGCACTTCAGAGTGTGAAACAATTTAAGGCATTTATTTAATTTTGCTTTAAAAGGATTAAGCAATTAATTAGATAGCAACTGTCTCGATTTAAAAATAAACAAAAAAAACCCAGAAACATTTTACACTTTAAAAGAACAAATAAAAGGTGAGATTTCAACCTGGAACTAAGCGAAGGTACAGTGACGTGGTGAAGTGTCCATGGCGCAACATGAAGGAATCAAACCATGTTGGTCTGAGTGTTTGGACTGCGGCTCTGCAGGTCCTGTACCTGATCGAGGACCCAGCCGATGCCCGGTCGCTCCTGGGGATTCGAAACCATTATGGAGCTCAGCAGCATCTGGAGACCATTGGAGTAACTGAATCAAAAACAGACAGACAAAAGTTTAGCACAGTTTAATTCACATCCAGAGATGCAAATGTTGAGATAATAGTTTAGATTTGAATCACAAACAACAAGAATATTATTTGTTGTTATTTTGCTGGAAGAAGTCTTCATAAGCAACAAGACAAGCTATACTTACAAAAGTAATGCTCTAATTTGATCCAAAAAAAAAAAAGCAAGATGGTACGTTTTAAGTTTTAACTTCGTTGTGGAGCAAAGTACAAGACAGAAGTAGTGAATGAAAAATGCAAGAAGTGTAAAGAAATTTTGATTAACAACTGCTACAAAAATTAAACATTTGTGGTAAGTGCTCATCTTGTTGTTGCAGTTTGAATACTGACCTACAAGTTGAAGGGATGGTCACTGGATTCTGGACAGCCAGAGCAACGCTATCCCCCTTCTGAAAGATCAGATCGTAAGGGCCCTCCAGCATCATCATGCAGTACAGCACGCAGCCCAGCGACTGGAGGTTCATGGAAACACACACAGAAGAAGATGTTATTAGCTGAATTAAAAATTTTCCCTTTTATTTCAAGCGTCAGAGAGATACAGAGGCCAATACAGAAAATAAACTAGACAATTTGCTCAAAACGGGAGGGAAGATGTCTTACCCAAATATCGGTACGCTCATCTATAATGCAGTGACTTTCTACATTAAAGAGCTCAGGAGCTCTGTAGGAAATGGTACATCTTTGGGCCGCCCAGTCCTGTACAGTCATGGCTTCTCTGGATCCTCTAACCTATTTTAAAAAATATAAAAATAGACCAATTTGTATTATAGTCCCGACAGGGTGAGTAACGCCTAAAAGTAAATCTAGTAAACTTCAACGTTCACAGCACGAATGAAAATAAAATACAATCTTTGACATCATTTCTGAACATCCAAGTTATGAATTTAAAGAGAAATGTTTTTTTCTGTCATTCATTAAAAAAAAAAAGATTCTGGATTAACAGATTAAAACAGTGCAGTTGATTTGAAAATAAAATACATTACAACAGCTGCCCTGAGAAAAACTACCAGAAAGAGAGAAGCTGTTAGGATGTGAACCTCATCTTATGAAGTTACAACAGCATCAACAATGCTAAGCTGCCACCTAGTGGTGAAAAAACAGAACCATTTATTGAAAAAGAAAACCTGTTTACAAGTATTCAGTATTATTTAAGAATCAATTATTTGCAGTGTTTCTGGCTACTGTATACTATGTTTCAACACTTCTGTCTAAGTGACAATATGTGTCGCATTGTTGATCACGTCAAATTAACTTTGCAATTTTATAGATGGCTATCACCATGTGAATATATTTACAATTGATAAGTAAAGATTTTCCAACTTTCTATAGATGTCCACTCTTACCTCAATTCTTGCCCGGTTCATTGAGCCCAGATCCATTAGAACTGGCCTGTCTTCCTCATCCAAAAGAACATTTGTGGGTTTCAGATCCCTGTCAGATTAAATAAATTGACATAAATGGTGGACAATAATAACCAGAAGGTTTTTTTATACACAAGTCAGTCACAAAATTATAAACACTGAAAGCTAAATTCTGTAGAAATGACAAACTCAGAATGTTTAGGCAAAAAAAACAAAACAAAACAGCACATCAGTAGACCTGCTAATTTAAACGTTTTTACAAAGCAGTTTTGTCAAATATTGATACACATCACACTTATCACACTATGTTTTGAATAATCAAAAGCCTTAATCACTCCTTTCATGCTTTTCTGTGATGGACGAGCAGATTGGGCACGGATGAATATACTAACTAATCTTATTAATCTGCTCATGAGCATAAGTATCAACTTCTGTAGTTATGATATCAGGCAGGCTGCGTGTTAACATATAAGATATGATTAGTTGTTCCGCCAGATCGGTCAGATAAACGTAGATGCTCTTCACTGTGCAAACATCGCCCCGCCATAATGTCCATCTTCAATAAGTATTTGCAGTGTTTCTGTAGATGGTTATTTCTTTCTTGGACCAAATAAACAAATATTTACTTAAAACAATTGCTAAAACAATTGCAACTAAAATATATGTGAAACTAATCTGTATTTCTTTATGGAAACCCCTGCGATCATATCTTTTACAAAGACCCACTTGCGCTTTGTGTTTTGGCACATGGATGAATACAACTTCAAATAAAATACAACAAATGGGGCGTGCCGTGGTGGCGTAGGGGTTAGCGCGACCCACATTTGGAGGCCTTGAGTCCTCGACGCGGCCGTCGCGGGTTCGATTTGCCGCATGTCTTCCCCCCTCTCCTTACCCCATTCCTGTCAGCCTACTGTCAAAATAAGGGACACTAGAGC
The DNA here is from genome assembly GCA_903066825.1 of Alfaro cultratus. Taxonomy (NCBI): domain Eukaryota; kingdom Metazoa; phylum Chordata; class Actinopteri; order Cyprinodontiformes; family Poeciliidae; genus Alfaro; species Alfaro cultratus. Next base: position 82,225 of record CAEFZX010026779.1, read on the forward strand.
CCACAAAAAAGCCCCCTGGTGGGGAAAAAAAATTAAAAATACAACAAATGCTCATCAACAACAAATGAAAGTTGGGCGACATTACCTGTGGGCATAGCCTTTGTCGTGAATAGTCTTCAAACCAGAGCAGATTCCGCGGAAGATTTTCAAAATCTGGTTTTCAGGCATTGAGCTCCCTTTGTCTCTTAGCTTCTCTAAGACAGACCACAGGGTTCCCTTCTGTTCACAAATACACAAACAAATCATAACAGGATCACATTCTGACAAGTTTCCTTCGTTGTCCAAATTACAGCATCAACTTACTCTAACGTAAGGGAGAAGTAGCCACGCTTCTGTCTTGCCTCCGCTGTCAGAGAAGGCATATGCAACCAGGCTCAAGATGTTGGGATGACTAAACATCTGATGCATTTCCACCTCCGTCTGAGCCTCCTGGCGAGCCTGGCGATCATGACATAAGATCCTCTTCAGAGCGTAGAACTGTCCGTCCTTTGCCCCCTCAACCAGATCAACATAGCTGAACCCACTGAATTGACGGAGAGAAAGCAGGTTAGAGGAAGCATGACATTAAAAGGGGGGTAATGTGAATCCTAAATGTTAGAGTTTGTATTAAAAAAAGACTTAATTAGGGCTACAGTGTAAAAGACAGAGCTTATATTTTGCATGATTTACAGTAAGATCCATTACAATAACAACAAAGTTGCACAGCAGTTGACATGAAACCTTACAACACAATCAAGTCAACTCACCCTTCATCCAATTTCTGGACAAAGTAGTACTTTTTGTTATCAATGGTGATGGAGCCACGGGAGCATATACACAGGGCCTGTCCCATGCCGACATGTACATTGTTTAACCAAAAACTTTAAAAAGAACCTAAGAGAAACAATAAAGACATTAGAAAAACATGCATGAACACAGAGGGCAACTGTTTCTATCCTCTTTGTAGGCCTCCCATCCAAAACGCTTCACCAGTTCTAACTGAGTGGCAATTCTCGGTCTATTAGCTGCTGTAAACTTTGAAATGCAATTTGTTTTCTTGATCACTGTCAAGAGTGAAGTTAATTAGTATTGACATGTGTCATGCAGGCAATCCGTCGTCTCTAGCTGCTTATCCCTGCAGGGTCACTGGGGTTTGGTGCACATCTCCAAAGGTCACTGGTCAGAGGCAAGGCCTTCTCCTATACTGTGTGAATGGTTTATATATATATATGTATATATATATATATATATATATACCAAGCAACTTTGGTTACTCTGCCGTCCACTCAGCCATCACTTGGCTCTTGAATTCTTATACTGAATTCTTTTTGAACAGTCTGACAGTGAGCACTGATTCTGTTATCCAATTGTTAAGTTTCTCCATAATATATGTCTTCAATAGCCTGTCTAAACTGGCGTACTTATGGTTTTACATATGCTAGTTGAAGGGTAATTAACCTTGAAGCCTGCGGTATTAAATACATTAATTCCGAATACTTTAAATTGTTTCATGTTCTTTTCAAACCCAGGAATATAGGAATTCATTCCCTGTAATGACTCAATCATCAAAGAAGCCTTTTCGATCAGAGGTAACGTTTCAAAGCTCAAGAAAATAAGTTGTAAAACATTTCAACCCCTGGGTGGATTTAAAAATAAATACCAGCGAAAAAGAATTTATGCGACATTATTTGGTAATAATGTGGATTAATATGTAGGATTCTAGTCGCATGCTACCTTAAGATAGCACAGAAAACGAAGGTTAGCTAACACAACACACTGACAATATTTTCAAGCAATCTGGAATACCGTCTTGATTTCTTTTATATGTATCATTTAAACTGATCCCCTGACAAAATGCTTTTCTTAACTTGGTAACTGAATATTTCTTACCTGCTTCTCTCTTTCCCTTACAAGTTAGCTTGCTGTCATTTTTGTGTTTTTTTCCCCCTTCTGCTTCTTCTTCTTCGTCTCTAGTTTGCGAACATTGTGAAGTCCATAAATCAAACAGCGCCAAATAAAGACTAGCGGTAGATGCCAGAGAAAGATATGATGGCGGATAACAGGCCTAACAGGAAAAATAGCTCCGACGACGGAGGTGATACTTGCGCTGTTTTGATGTTTAAAACCTAGTTAACACATACAAACTGTTAAATAGTGTATTGATGTGCTACCCATTTGCTTAAAAGAAGCTCGACCTACAAATAGACGTTTCGTGAACTTCAACGGGAGAACTACATGTTAGCTTTAGCTGGCTACTGCTAGCATCATTAACGCTGCATTAAGGTTACCAGTAATGTTACTTAAAGTGTGTTAATGAGGCTACAAACCATGAACAAAGAGAATTACTGATCATTTACATGAGTTTGGGTAACAGTAGTCTTTTGTTATTTGCTAAGTTAAGCTAAGAATTTGCTAAGCTAACTTACCACAGGCAGTTTCAAGGTAAACCTCTTGATGCAAGAGGAATTGGAGACAGTATTAAATAACTTTTTGATTTAGTGATGCTAGACTCGCAGATAAAAGAAGCAGCTGCATTCAGCTTTGAATGCTGTTGGCTTTATTTTGTCATTTTTATTTGGCTCGTGTTAAATGTCAGATTAAATTAATTAAAATCACACAATCGATTATCTATATGGTTTGTATCTGACTGAAACCACTATTAATTTTTGTTTTAAGGTAACCATGCATTGATAGTGCAGTAGTATATTAAATATAATTAGCTTGTTTTTTTTAAGAATATGCTGTTTATGCTGCATTATAGTAGTGATATTCATGTGCATTCATTTTCACAAGTCTTGAATAGACTTTTTAATATATTATTCATATGTGGTCATTGTTTTTTTTCTCCCCCAACACATCAAAAACCATTTACCGAGTTAGGAAAAAGGGATTGTAATAATCTACCTACTATGTAGTCACTGCATTGTGACTACCTTGATATAAAGTGTAAAGCCTGCATGATCAGGTTTAAAGGCATTTGAAAATGTCTTTAAGAAACTAACCTTTTATTCTAGAGTAATTTTACTAGCACTGTCACTGTTAAGATGGCAGCTGCAGTGACTTCAGTGTATCAATTCATGTTTTCTTCTAGTTTGTACTATCCGTAGTTTTACTAGTGTTATCCTTGGCTTCGTGAGTGGTGTAAACTCTTGTCAGCTACTGCCATTAACTGTGACGTTCATAAATAAGACTTGTAATCTGAATTCTAAGCAAATAAGAACTGAAATTGTAGCTTTGAACACTCCCAGATCCCACAAAGCAGTTGTTCACCTTGGTGAGTTGTCTTGCCTCAAGCAGGGCCACAGGAGGAGGAGGACAGAGTGAAAACTAAGCCTGTCTCTTGTAGCACTGGGGGAGGAGATGGGACTGCTGTCAAACGCACATCTCAACATCTTACCCCCGAAGACGAGGACGAGTCCTCAGCAGACCAAACTGCACCATGCAAAACCTCCAAAATTGGCTTCAGCATGGGCAGTAAGATGGCGAAGAAATCAAACCCTATTTCTATCAAACTAGGAGCAACGGTAAGTGTTAAGCGGTGTATTTTACAGAACACGATTTGTGCAGATAGTATTGTGAAAGTAGTTGCAGAACAGCCTGGAAATGAACACACTAAGGTCTGAGCCATGGGAATTTTGAGGCAGATGCTATTCCTGTGTTTGGGTTTTGAACCAACCTAATGTTGGTTAATTATTACGTATTGTCTTACTAAATATGAGGATGTCTTTTAGCTGCGTCACAAAACAAGAAAGTGCAATGCTGCTTTGCTGTTTTACTTTGTTGTTTTTGCCCCTGACCTGTTCTAGAAACCCAAGGAGACGGTTCCATCACTTCCTCCAAAAAAGCTGGTGTCAGTTTTTAACGAAGATGATGATGTAAATACCCACTCATTAAAAAAACGTCATATGGAGTTGAATCGATGAAAAGTAGCTGATGTTAGTTTTCTCCCTTGTATAGAGTGAACCAGAAGAAATGCCTCCAGAAGCAAAGATGAGGATGAAGAACATTGGGAGGTACAAAAGCTGTGACAGTTTTGGCCATTTTTGTTTTAGTAAATCAGTTTTTAATTTAATTTTATTTTTTCAGAAAGAAGGAAAAAAAAAAAGTTTTGAAAAAAAAAAGTTATGCAGTGTATGTAAACATCTGTTTTCAAATGTGTGTTGAGTTTCTCTTTTTTATAACTTGACGTAAGTTGATAAACTTGTCTTTCCAGGGAGACCCCAACGTCTGCAGGCCCTAACTCCTTCAACAAGGGCAAGCAGGGCTTCTCTGATAATCAGAAACTCTGGGAGAGGAAGCTGAAGGCCCAATCCGACAAGTCGTAAATCACTGCCACAAACGTCTGTCACTAAATAACATTTTTATACTTGTTAACGTTGTGAGATATCTACGAAGGCTCTCATTTTTGTCGCTGCAGCCTTGGTTTGTACAACCGGCGCACAGCAGTGAAGGCTACTTTCAGTCTTCCACCTTGTGTTTACGCTTCTAACCGCAGCTGGTTGATCTTAACTCAAGAGGAGAAATTGCCAAGTGCGTCTGTCTCCAGAGATGTGAAGTGGTAATGACGAAGGGAAAAGTTGGCCAGAAAATAATTTTTAATTTTTTTGCTACGTCTTGCTTTTGTTTTGTTGGCTAATTGGATGAATGGGATAGTTCCTGTCCTCATGATGTTACCGTTCTTGTTCCCTCCGTGCTCTGGTTTGGTTTAATCCTAAGAAGCACGTTTCTTGTCTGATGTTGGTGTAAAAATGTACATAGTGACAATGTTTTATTTTTTAATCCACAAATTAGACGGTGGGTTAAATTATTAAGTGTTTTTTTTTTTGTTTTCAGATTCAATTCTTTTTTCAATTTAGATCCTCACTTTTACTGCACAGCCCTTTGCTTTCATCAGCTCCCTCACCTATGAGAACACTTTTTTATTTTTTTTTCCATTTCTGCCTCATTCAGCCTGTCAAACATGCAGCCGAAATCCAGTTTGTCACGCTTACAGTGAGTGTTCTCTGTTGTCAAATATTTAAACATTGAATCGTTACCATATACACTTTCTTGGTTGCACTTTTGTTAAAATTAGGTACTTTCCCAAACTCTTTTCCTTTTGAATTTAATATCATAACTCTCCAACATGTTTTCCCACTATCCAAAATGTATAGTTTTGATTTTTCTGTGGATTACGCAGCCATTTGTTCTGACATCTCCGAATAAAATATATCAACACCTATTGCTATAGTCTTTGTTTCAGTCATTTCTAGTGAATATGAATTAAAAAAAATGGTTTTCATTTATTTATTGCAGCAGTAGCCGAAATCATGATAAATTCCATATTTATTTATATTTAATAGCTCAGTTTTTACTTTTCACTGAAGAAAAGTTCTTTAAACTGAAGAACTGATGAAAATTTGATGAGGCGGACGAATTCCTGCAGATGGAAAATGACTTTTTATTTAAGCATTTTAAATTAACACTTGGTACGCCTGCATGTGCATCACCATGGAACAGCTCTTCACACATTTCTTTGTTCAGACTCAGCTTTAGCTTTCTGATCTGATCTTTTGGTGACGCACATTTATGAAAACTAACGCATAATGAGTAGAGTTCCAGCGGAGAAACATGTTTCCCACACCTCAGGCTTCTTGCAAATATGAAGCCAGCCTCGTTCCATCAGCTGGCATGGCTTTCTGCAAAGAGATCCAGAAGCTCCTGGTGGCCGTGGAAGGTGCGTCTGTGCTCCACTGCAGACTGGGAAGCACCTTCAAGGCTCTTTGCACCAGTTTGGGCAGTGCAGGTTCTGGCTGGATGAAGGACGCCGAAGTTCCTCTGGTCCAAATCAACAGCATCTTGAAGGCAGAGTTTTGCAGCAAGGCCTAAAGATGTGGAAGAAGATGTGAGTCACTGGGGTTAAAATGACTCCACAGTGAATCAGGATGGTAAACTGAAGTATTCAGAAACTACAGAGGTTTCTTTGTGTTTTGTTGTGGATTGAGCTCCTTTGTTTCTTGCACCGGTACCAGTTTCAGTTTATGTCTAAACAACCACAAAAATGACACCAAGCTGTTTTTGTATTACTCTCAGGATGAGTATAAACTGGATTTGTAACGGTTATGATGTTTTTTTTTCCCTTTAAAAGTCTACAAAGGTTTGGGGGAAAAAATTATGTAGAAAATATTGAAGAGCTAGAGATTCTTGTGAATGAAAAGCAGTGGGAATGGTACCAGCTTGCGTTTCTTCTGGTATGTACTGTACATATATATATATATATATATATATATATATATATATATATATATATATATATATAAAAACAATCAAAAAAATTTAAAAACATAAGAGTGTAAAAAAAAAAAATAGGTGGAATTAAATTTGAATAATTATGTGCAATGCAAAATCTCAAAGCATAATGTATCATTTGTCCCATAAAGCTGATAAATCAGAATTTGAACAAATTTACCAATTTCAGCAAAACTTTAATAATGACGCATTTCATCCTTGCATTGGCTGTGAGCTGTAATAAAAAAAATGTCATCTTTATTTTAGGCCTACCCACACTAAGCTGCATTCGTGCAGTAAATGAAGTCAAATTATTGAAAAGGATGTTGCTCTTAAGTTATTTGTCCAGTTTCTAAAGGGTACCGTTCTCATAACTGATAATTTTCTATGAAAATATAGAAACAATCCTTTTAAAAACATAAATTTTTTGACTAATTGACGTTTAGTTTAAAATGAAAATTTTTAAAATTGTGAGTTTTTTTAATTGTATTTTCCCGTTTCCACTGCAGTGCACACTATAGAGATAGAAACCTCTCTGAAACGTGCCGGCCTACCTTGACCCCTGATTCCAGTACAAAAACAGCATCGCTGCTGGAGAAATACTCAGCTGACAGGACACAGATGAGCATTCGACTTCTGTGTATAGTGAGAACCACATCGTTTGTATAAGCTGTAAAGTGAAATCAGATAATTAATTAAAACATTTGTGGAGACAAATACACACACACACACACACACACACACACACACACACACACACACTCACACACAGCTGATGAAGTTACCTCCTCCTGGAAGAATGTCCCTGTCCAGCAGACAGAGGTGATAACCCCACTGTTCCTCCAACACCTGTGGCAGCCGCATTTCTATCGGTCCCTCACGGCTCTGTGTCTCTACGTTTGATATACGAAGGAGACGAAACATTACTTATTTTGTTCTCTTTTAAATCCAAACAATGATACGCATATTCGCTCATACCTCCTGCATCACTGTAAGGCTTGGAGGAAATGGTCAAACCATTTGCCGCCTCTGCTGATGGACCCGTCCACACATATGACACAAAAACATCAAATTCCTTCTCTGTAAGGTAAAAAAATATATTTAAATATTATAATAGGAATTAAAACATTTTTTTTCTACCATAAGCAACATTACTGTGTATTATCAGAAAACTGCATTGATTTGCTTGATAAAATAATGTGAGATTTCACAATGTCGAGTCTTAGCAATGAGATTAGCCGCAGCATGAGTGTGTGTATGTGTGTGTTTTCTGACCTCCATCATCTTTTCCAAACTGGAAGCGTGATCTGAAGATGAGCTGTAATTCCACCCACTTCACGTGCAAGGTGATTCCCAGGCAGACGACCAGCAGAAAGCAGCCAAAAGGATACCCAACCAGAGACGGCCATTTTACTGGAATCAAAGCACACACACATCTTAAAATTGGCATTACTGTGTAGCTTAATTACTACAATACACAATCAGATAAACTGACTACTTATTTTCCTATTGGCACCCCAACTAGGCAATTATTATTATTTTTTTTTAGCATAATGAACAAGTATGACATATTATCGGTTTTTACAAAAAGTTTTAAAATGATCAAAATTCAACTAAGGCTGCAAAATGATTTGAACTTTGAACTCTTTGGGACTGAGTGAGAATGGGGAGAATTTTCTAAAATAATGAAAAAATTGGTAAGTTTGGCTTAAAAAATTAAGTCAAATAAAAAATTTAAATAGATTTTAAATTTTTTTAAATCTTGTAATCTACTATATTAGGAAATGCAATTACTACAACCTTTTGTCTAGACAAAAATTAACAATAATATTTTTATCTTGGTACGGCTACCTGAGTAGCATTCTTCTTTATAGTAGTTGTTAGGCTGATATGATTATATTATCTTCTCTATCAAAATCTGAGCCTCTGTAAATCTATGTGGTTTAAAGATTTAGGTTTTGCTTCATCACATAGTTCACACCCACACAAGTTTTATTCAAGGAAACTAAACGGAATAACCAAAGCACCTAGTCATACCGATGTAGCTGACTCAGTTATCGTTTTTCATATGCAGCTATTGGAGCACCGATGTCATTTTAAAAACTCAAACACTGAATTGAAAATGCACAACAAATGGTTCACAGATGAGCTACCTTGCTTCTTTTGTTTAAGTGTAATTGTGACGCTGCTGTTTCCCACAGCGTTGCTGGCGAAGCAGGTGTATGCGTGCTTCAGGTGCTGAGGCGTCACTTCCTTTATGGTGTGTGTCTGCGTGACCTTGGTCTCTGAAAACAAGACTTCACTGGAATGTAGAAGAACATTAACTTACTTTCTATTTCAAAGCAAAACTGCAAGTTGAAAGTGCTCTTATTTACTCACTGATGTTGCTCCGTGTCTAACAGGGTCATGTTGTCCAGATCGCCGCCGTAATTCATGAACCACTCTGCTTTTCGAGAAATGTTTACCTCAAAATCAAAGTCTACCTCACATGTGAGGTTGTGAGGCTGACCTGAAACAGAAAACAATTTGTTTCAGATGTACAGGTATAAAATGCTTGGTTTAACTAAGCTGGGATATTCTTAATAGTCTATATCCTTTACATAAAATATCAGTGATAAAAAAAAATAAATAATAATAATCTAAGATTTTGATATTAGTCCAGATAGCTGCATCAAAGCACTTACCAAGTTCAACCTCCTCAGTCATGTTAGCAGCTGGATACTTAACCACAGGAGGAGAGTTTGCTTTCAAATATGCTGTGGTAACAGGAAACAAAGTTGTATTTTTATTGTGCAAAACATGGGACTTCAAAGATGCTGCACTATCCAGATACAAACTTTGCTAGAAAGTCCTACATATAAAATGCAAAAAGAAATAAATCAACATGTTATTTTCAGCAGTTTTTTGGACTAAAACAGATTTGTTTTTATTTCACGCTCCGTTCTACGTGAGAAATAAGAGGTTAGCGGATGATTCACCACGGTCGAGGTGAAGTCTAACGTTTTATGTGAATAAGTCATGAAAAAATTAGGTGCCTTGATTCGGTCTCCAAACAGTCCCTTACCATCAACCTTCCAGCACTAAGCTGGGCAGAGAGTTGGAATTTGTGGTCATAAATTCTCTTTGGTTTTCTCAAAAAATAACCTTGTGCTTCATGGCCCAAAATTTCCACTTTGACCTTTTCTGTCTGGAGAAAATTGTTGCAGAACTCCTACATTTCAATCAGGTGAAGGTTTGCAAACCTAAATCAAGCTGCCATATTCTTGTGACCATTTTTTTAAATGTTTTTGTTGTCTGCTGTTTTATCTGTTGTGGTACTAATGTGTGTTTTTGATCAATATATTGATGATTATGGCTAGTGGATGCATGTTAGAGGTGAATGTATACACAGGTTGGTGACAAATGAAATACCCATTGGTATTAATAAAGTTGTCTGAACTAAACAAAATAATTTTTCTCACTGTAGAATGATTGATTTCAAATTATTTAGAAATAAACTTTTACAGATCAGTGGGCAGCAACCACTGCTATGTAAGAATATTGTTAATTTCTTCCTTAAAAGTGCTGAACTAAAGTGCCGGCTTTTATAGTGGTGGTCACATTTACTGATTGTTTAGATAATCTAGTGCATCTAATTGACAGCACCAGTCTTCCGCTTTTCCTCTTCTGTCATAAAAAATCTGTAAGAATGTCTGTAGTTGATGGTAATTGAAACATTATTTGTTTTAGATGACTATAAATCCTATTTATGTGAGTTTGGTTTAACAGGAAAAAAAAATGAGCCCAATTTTTGTGTCTCATGTTTCGGGTTATCACAGTGTTTGACAATTGCTGTCAAACATGTAAAATGCTTCCATGCAACCTGTTAGTTTAAGTAAATACTTTGGTACACTTTGGAGTTGGAAATAATATTTTATGAGTCTGGAAATCCTCCATCAAACTGTGAGAGATGGAGCTCAGATTGCCGAGATTAACACAACAAAACTGTTTGGAGCGTGGCTTCCCGCAAAGCTCCAGATAACTTGTCTCAGAATAAAAACCAAATATCACGCTAGCAAATTAGATAACGCTTTCGAGTGGAGAATGTAGACAGTGAAAGCGACTGAGAAACTCAGAGGTGAAACAGTAAAGCACTGGTAAGCCACAGATATGGAACGATTAGATTAGTTTCATTTTTCTTTAAAAAATGAGCAGTACTGTGAAAACAGAGCTCTGGCAAACAAGTGAACCAAGAAGGATAAATAACAGCATTCTTAACAGATAGGATTTCTGTAATACTTTGATAAATATATTAAACTCAATAAAGTTGGTTTAAGCAAAAAGTGGTTTCAAATGCTGCTGTGGATTTCCTCCTGGTAGCATCAGATATTCACCTCAAAGTAAACATTGCACACTGCAGAAATGAAATAGTTACGATTAAGAAAATCAAAGTTAACAACGCGAGGGAAAATACTTACAATGGCAAAATGTCGTTGGGACTATTGTGTGTGTCCCTATTGAGACACACACTTACTCAGTGGCCCTAAGAACTGCCTTTTTCTTAGAGCCACAAAATGTTGTTTTTGAAATATTCATACTAGTCTGGCCTGCCTCCAACCACCATGTTAGTTAAATCCACATTCTTCCGCTTTTCTTATGCTGGTTGTCTCCACTGCATTCAGGCGTCTACATGCATTGAATTGTCCACATGCAATTAATTAATTCTCTGCTGGAGCTAAAAGCACTTGAATCATTGTACATTATGAAATGTCCAGTAAGTTTGTTAAATAGTATGAATTATCTTGTCATTTATCTCTTGGTTTTTTATTATTATTATGGAGTTGATTTGCTGCATCTGTACTATTAACACTTCGCTATATAAAGCTGGAATATTAAAAATACAAGACAAAGAAACCGGAAAATATTTCACATTTTAAACGAACATGAACTTTACATTCAAGTATAACTGCAGGAAAGCATTACTCGCTGCATGCGCTCTCTGTTTAGTGGGAAAAGGAAAACCACAAAGTATGAGCATGAGCGCTCTCGCTAACAGTGGAAAAAATGAATCTTGCATTTCTGAAACTTCCTCTCTGCCTCAGACCTAAGAACTGACTTCATATTAATATGTATATATTTTTTAACAATACACCCGATTTTAAAAGTTTGTGAAGGTACTGTTTTTTTGTTAGAAGATGTGCATTTATTCAACAAAATATGATATATATAATATTCAATATGTATATTTTATATATTTTTGACACTACACATCTACCACAGCAGAGCAAAGGCTCCAGCAACCACACAAACTGTCAACCACTTTCTGCAGAAGACGCCTCCCATTTTCAGGGTAATCAGTGAACTAATTTATTGGTTGGGGGAGATAAAAACAAACAGATATGACGAATATGTCTCTCACTGGGTGATCTAGAAAAATAGCTGGCATATTTGGGGCTAATGCAACATATTCCTCATATAATAAAGACCCTTAACTTTATAAACTGTAAAGGTTTTTGAAGTTCTTGCAATCCTTTGAAAATGATTCTGCACCTGCTTATGAGTGGATGCATGCATAAAATGCAATCCTTTAAATGGAGTGTTGCTTGAAAGGCTAGGAGCAGGTGGATTTTGCATATGTATGGAAGAAATATGGAAATTTGTGTTTAAAACACCCAGAAAATGTTTTTGCTTAAATGCATTCGCATGTGTTTGTCAATTCTTTATTGAATGAGATGGCAAAAATGTAAGACTTATTCGTTTTGTCTACAGATTTCACACACACGCTGCATTTTGCAGAACTGTGACTTTGTGTTTTTTCAGTGCAGACTTTGTGTGTTCGTAGAACAGGTGTATGTCTGGTTTGCAGTACAGAGGAGGTGCTAAGTGATAAATCAAAACTTTCAGAATTATCTTCAGACATTTGTGTCTTTGATCTTAACATGAGTGTGATTCACTGTGGCAGTTATGGCGAAGCACATGCATGAAATGCCTTAAGATTAGGATTTGTAAATTATAACAGAAATATCGAAAAGTCTTACGTATGACTTTAACGTGGACGGCCCTCCTGAAGATCGATGCTACTCCCTGCTCGGTTATTCGTCTGTCACAATAAAATACACTCGTGTCCTCTTTGTAGACTGTGCAGAGGTGAAGCTCCCCGTCTTTAACACAGGCGTCTCTATCTATAGATACGGGTCTGTTTTTCTGCAAGAAGGCATACAGGAGTGACTTTCTGTTGAGATCTAGGACCACGTCTCCACTTCCATACAGCACTGGCAAAGTACCTCAGTCGTGAAAAACAATCAGAGATGGATTCTGCAAGGAAGCGGTTTTGGGTGTTGTGAAAAGTTGCTACTTTGCACTTGTATGTACTTCACCTTGTACCAAACCACACCTGTGTTGTTATAACAGGCATGTCCGGGGCAGGGGATGCTTCCTCCAGCGTCAACCAGCAACATCACGCTGCTCTCTTCAGGCTTAAAGCATCTCAAACTGGTTTTTGCGATGACCTGCAGAGTCGAATTTGACCTGCAACAACAGTCAAGTGGAGAGGTGGTATCAATAATATTTCAATCAAACCACCTTTAGTATGCAGAGTATTAAAAGATACATTTTAAGGAACAACATATAAACATGAACCCGACGTTCAAGGCCCTTTAGTGAATGGAGTTAAACTCTATCTTTCAGTTTAAATAAATGCTACAATGACCACATTGGTTACCCTGTGAAACTTCTGCTTGCTCCAGCATCTTTAGCCACAAACTCTTCCCCACATGTTTTGCCTCCATCAGCTTCGGCTCTCTTCACAGGGGACTTCTCAGATGGATCGCATGGCATCACAAAGACTTCCCCCTCCACAGCTTTGTAGTGATGAAACAGCTGATCTGCAGACAGGAGCTTTGCAGCTGCATCAAACTCTTCTTGTTTCTTTGACCAAATTATTCAGTTGTTTACAAATTCCTGCATGCAAGCTTTGAATTTTTAGGCACTTTAATATAAAGCTGGAATGAATACCTGTCAAAATCCTCTGTTGTTTTTTCCCACAGCATCCGTTTGTGATAGTTGGAAAGAAAAAGTAAAGCAGAACGATTTCGGTTCGCATGCTCCGTCTCCAAAACCACAGGCTTGTTGATTTTTGTTGATTGCAGATCTTTACATCACACTAATTCCAGCCAGAAGTGATGCTTCAGATATTTTCTCTTCTTCATCTTAAACATTATCGACTTCTCTCTTGAGGGGTGAATCTTGTGGTATTATTTTCAAAGGACAAACTGCTCTCATAGTGGGTTGACGCACTGTTTCCTGTTTGCTTGTCTTTGATCGTAATTTCTATGAAATCTAACATGATAGCAACTTCCTATGCTAACATAGGAAGTGGCTACTTCCACTTCCTGTGTTTACATATAGTAAGTATATGGTGTTGAGATGTCTCTTTTTGGTCTTGTGAAATTATTTGTGTGGCATTTTGGAGATAATAACAAAAGCATAAGAGGAAGAAAGAAAACATCCAAAAATAAAAAGGTCAGACAGAAATTAAAAACTACAAAGTAGAGGAGATTCTCCTCTTATATTCACCAATACTGCTTAAAGCACATAACTTTATTTGCAGTCTCTATTCAAAATAT
>CAEFZX010026781.1:0-27718 GCA_903066825.1 Alfaro cultratus
TGGGGGCATGAAGAAAGGGGGAAAAGACAACGAGGAAGATGCCTTGAGGGGGATCAGACAAAGCAACACACACACACGCACACACACACACGCACACACACACCTCATGTAAGGCGAAATGGCACAATGACAACCCAGGATTGCTGGAGGGTCAAAGTTCAGTCGCTTCATCTGAGTCCCTTGCTGAAGATAGGAGTTTCAAAAGGCCACAGCAGGGCCAGCCCAAGCCTCCATGGGGCCCTAAACGAAATTTGGTTTTGGGGCCCTCTAGTTCTGCTAACAATGTGGACTGGCTGCAATCAGCAGTCCGATCATTAGATCATTCACACACCTGCTATAAACTTATTGCATCTCTGATGGTGCTGTTTATATTATATACATGTATAATAGGATACATTTATTGGCCAACTGATGAACAATGTTTACAGTTAACAATATTCACTCCATTATTGCCAACTCAGTGACTTTCTTACTATATTTAGTGACATTTCAGATAAAATAAATTCATATCAACCAAAATCAAAATCGGCAGGTCAGGCTCCTTAAAGATCAGGGGATCGGCCAGGAAACTGCCTTCGGTGCAGCCGACATTCTTTGATTAATTAAAGTTCGCTTAATGCGTTAAGAGACGCAAAAGCAGGTTAAAGTCAAGCTCATCAGTTACTGATCTAAAGAAGGTCAACACTGAAAACCTATTCAAGTACAAGTAAAAAAAAAAGTTTTAAGAATCATTCATCTGTCATGAAGCATCCCTTGACCATTGGTGGAAACAAAAAGCACACAGTGAACTCAAGACTAAGAAGACAGACTAATAAAAAAAGAGAATGCTTCAGGAGAAAACCAGAAGACATTTTTATACAGCTGAACTAAAGAGGCAGATAATTACCTCTTATTAACCTTCCACTCAATTCACAAGGCTGCGGGGCACAGGCCCTTCAACTTTTTCTGACCCATAAGAACAGAAGAAGACACACGCAGATACATTGCATCTAACACTTATAGTGCAGCTGTAAATTAATATGACCTGCTTCCAACAGAGCCGAGCTCAGTGGGTCCATTGTGTCTTACTTTTTAGTCTGCAAGATGTCCTCACGTCGACACTGATGGCTGTGAATCCCTGCTTGTTCGAAACAATTTGCCTCTTTGTGCTCACATGGACTGAGGGTGATTTTCTGCCTTTGGAGCAGCAAGCTGAGAGGTGTTATAAGAGATGTGGGAAGATCTCTGAAGATTAACGGGGGCAAGTCAAACGTCCCAGTTTAAAGAACAAGGCGACGACTGAACCGGTCGAAGTAGAAGCGTTCTAGGCTTTCGGTTGTTAACGCTTTTTTTTTTTTAATTACGGCATTAAGGAGGCACTTGTAAGGGAATGACAATGAAAGACTGTTAATATAAAAAGGCAGTAAAACAGGAGTGACAAAAGTACCCCAGTTTATGGAGGCCATGTCTGATTTACATCTCACCATTTCCTCGAGGTTCTCAAACGCTCCTGGATTGGCTTTTGGGGTGCTCAAAAACATTTTTTGGGAATCAACCGTTTACAAGGTCAAAACAGAGCTAATGTGAACGTAGAGGTAATTAGTCGCAACAAAACACAAGAAGAAGAAACAAGAAAGGATCTTTGCTTAAGCGGAGCATCAGAAGTGCAGTCAGGAACATTTAACTCCCAGTTTAAATTAAAGTAGATAACACTGAATTAGGAACAACAGCTGCTGGCAAAGATCAGGGAACAACATGAAGCCTAGCTTAACAGTGCTCCATTTGTAAAAGACCAGAGGGAAATGCTAACTGTTATGCTAAATGAGACAGTCCAGTTGCTTTAAGCAACATAACCTTAAATGGAGAGAAAAATCCAACAAAGACCTCCGCCGTCCTAAAAAGAATCGAAAGTTTTTTCCGCCCGTCCTCTCCCAGTTACTGAGGCTGGTATAAATCTCTTATCTTAAGACCGTCTCCTTGGTCTTTGTGGCATAAAGTTGACAAGGGTGTGACTGCATTAGTCCACAAAGTCACGATAATGTTCCTGTACTCTGTTTCACATCATCGTCTTTGTACGCCGTCCCAACAATTAGTGAATCATCCAAAATTTTCTGAAAGTAGAGGCTCTTTGAGTGGCATCGGAAATCAGACATGGGTCTGTACCTTGTGGGGCTCCTGTGCCGTTGAGGATCTTCCTAGAGACGAAGTTCTGCAGACGGACGTACTGTGGTTTGTCAAAGTAAGTGGACGTACATTATCGTCTTCACAATGTTCCACAGGATCCCGGTCGATCTGAATCTCTCTCCACTTCTCCATCAGGGGTTTCTCCCATTGAGCTAATGTTCTTCAGTAGATTTTCTACCGGGCCAGTGAGCAGAAGAAGTTGCAATCTTTGAATTGTAGTCTGTCTGTAGTTTTAAAGATGGCAATGGATGAAGTGAACAAAGCCGTTTAGTCCGTGTTGGTCACGACTCTAAATACTGAATTAACATTAACAGACTTAACAGCTTGGCACTTTTCTCTTTGCAGTGGAGGATGGTCGTTTACAGTGCAGGGAATTTCCAGGAAGCTTATTAGCATCGAACTGGTGCTTTACACACGGCACGGACAAATGTTAGCGATTGGGGAACTTCGACAGTGCATGCCTCCAGGAGTCAATCAGGAGTCAATAACTGTGGGTCCAGACTCTCTGTATGAAGCAAAGAAAAGAACAACGGACAGTTTTGGCTAGGTGTGTGTGTGTGTACTCCTCGGAGAAAGTAAATCAGGGTATCGTCCATACACCAACGCGCTGCTGGTAGGCAAACTGCACGATCCATGTCAGCATAGGTCAGATGTGAGTAAAGATCAGTCTTTCTGGGTTCTTTATGATTCACAGGGGAAGAAGTCACATTTCCACACGGAGATGAGTGAATACCAGGAAGCAGTGGCGGCTGAAGGCTCTGACTGTCGGACAACATGGTCTCTGATGAGCAGAGGAAACACAGATAGCTCACAGGGAACCGTGGTGTGGAAGGAATTTCTGGCAGCTTCCTTAAATCCAGGCTGGCGGACGAGGAAACACGGCCCAGGTGTGTCAAGTAGCGAGCGCTCAGCAACGTCCTCCTAGGAGGATCAGAAGCTAAAGAGGATAAAAACACAGCAAATCATGACATTTAGAGAGCTGTTCTCTAAGCTATTTTATCCCTTTCTGTATTATTAGGTTTCTGGTTAACTGTCTTTTTTACTTGTGGTGTGTCTTGTCATCTCAAAGTGACAAACTAAAGTGGATACTTTGTCCTCTCGGCTCAAATGCTGTCTCAGATGTTTCAGTGTTTTAAGCTTGTTGCCTTGGGCAGCTTGAACAGGAGCCAGAGGACTGACTCTTCTTGCTGTCTCTGATCTCTGGCATGACATTGTGATGACCTTAGAGTCACATGATAGAGCACATGTTTAAATGAAAATCTGTGAGAAGATTTCAATTTAAAGTTTGACGAATATGACATTGAAATAAAACAAAGGACAAAGCCTGGAATCAGAAGACTATTTTTTTTTTTGGGTCCAAATCATGTTGAAAAAGTTCCACACGTTTCCAGTTTTGCTTTCTAACTCGGCTCACAGAGATACCTTAATGCTCCTGGATCCGACTTGATCTCTCATCAAACCTAAATTCCTTCTCTGACCTTTACTGGAGGGTTGAGTAGACCCAGTTGTTTCGATTTAGTTTTTTTTAAGCCCACTCGTTTGAAGCCCAGCCTGGTTTCAATTCTGTTACATGAGGCATTTACATTGGACTGTAATGGAGCACAGCGCAAGACATGCTGCTTTCCTGCTGTTTTATTAATTTATGATTTCTACGACTCTGATGTTTTAAACTTCAGAGTTTAAAACATCAGAGTGTTTCACGTTACATGAAACAATCATGTAACTTGACAATAAGTCCTTTGGATCATATTGTAGATTTTGTAGAGTTTTGGTCTGTTGGACTTCATCAAGGAAAGTAAACATTTTGTTACCCAAAGTAATTTTTCGTAATTTACTCTACTTGAAACTAGACATTAGAAAATGTTGCTGTGTGACTTGAATAAGTGATTTTAGCAAAAAATTATTTAGTGGATTATTTTAAAGAAGGTGTCAATATTTAATTAAAATAATAGAAATTGACTATTTTCCATTAGATTTAAGTACAAAATGATTTTTTACCTTTTTTTTTTAAATGCTGGGGTGAAATGTGTTGGCTTAAAATGGAGGTAAGAATTAACAAAGTGGTTAACTGTTCTGGAAATTTTAGGATCCCCTAAAAAATGGCGTTTCCATGCAAAAGCGGGACATAAACTGTCGTAAACTTTTCTGCTTTAGACGGGGGAGTTAAAACGTAATTAAAAATCTGCACAGAACTCCCTGGCTTTGACAAAAAATCCTCCTGCGTGTCAAGTGTCCATGACACGCAGTCCAGGTCCTGGGAGCTAAATTCTGCTTCTACATCATTAGCTGACCATTATTACATGATCCAGTCATTTTTATTGAACAAGTGAAAGCAGGGACACAGCTGCATAACCTCTGGTGCATCGTGACTCGTTGTGCCGGCCAAATCCTGGCCGCAACAAACCCACTCAGTGCACACATTAGAGGACTGAGTTATGTTGTTTTTATCCAGTCTCTTTTAAGATAAGCAAATTGGAAAGCTGCTTCATTATTTGGAAAAAATTGTTGAGGTTTTTCTGGACACTGTGTCTTCTTAAAATGTGTCTGTACTCATCAAATTATTTTTCAGAAAACTTGGCAATGCAGTCTTTTTTCCCTGCAAGGTCAGTGCTCGTATGTCACAGATTCATGTTTTAACACCTGGCAACATTATACAGTTTGTGTTAGAGGTTTATTCCCCCAAACGTTATCAGGTGTTTTCTGGGACTTACAGGAATTTTCTGGTACTTTCCAGAAACTTTAAAATCACTTCTTCCGGGTTCTGTAACGGAACCCGGAGGATACAAGATATTCACATGTACGTTTCTTGGAACTTTCACAAAACTTTAATGCTACTTTCTTATAGCTTTCATAAACTTCACAGAGTAGTTTCCGGCATTTTTCCAAAATCTTACTAATACTTTCCTAAAATTTACCAAGTACTTCCCTTGAATGTATGTTCCTGAAAATTTTACGGTTCTTTCATATAATTTACCCTCAGTGGTGCAGCTAAGTACTTCCTGAGGTATATGCGGACACATTACAGTGTGTTTTTAGAGGGTAAACAGCTGTTAAATGCAGAAAATGTCACTAGAAATAAAGTTGTCTGCCATCGTTCTGGCGCCTCCACTAGCGCTGCGCCCCTATGAGTTGCACATAGTGCATTCCCACTTTTTGCACCACCGTTTATGTCGTACTAAACTTGAAACTTCCATGTACATTTCAAGAAAGTAAAATCTATGTTCTGGGAAAGTAAGTTCAGGAAAAGTATAAGGGGTACGTGTATTTATTCTCATCCAAATATCCAAAATTATGAAATATACATTATATTTCAAAACTTTTCCTTACAGAATCAATGGTTGGCCAACCTGGCCTTTACCATGACATCCGTGATCAATTATGGATGTGGCTACCATCAAAACAGCAAGTTATTATTTTCAGATTTTAAACTTTGACTTAGACCTTTTGGTCTTTGCAATATTTTTGTTAGGGTTTACTTTTTTTTAAGAGAGTGATGGAGGTTATTGCATTCGGAAAGGAAGAAACGAAGGAAGCTGCTGAGATGTTGTGTCCCAGGGCAAAACAAAAAAGAAAAAAAGACTGTATTGACTTAGACTTTCATAACAGTGCTCCAGGTCAATAAAAAAAAAAAAAAAGAGTCACAGACATTTTCCAGACCAGCATCGAGTGACTGTATATATCTGTGTGTATATGTCTGTACATCTGCAACAGCTCCAGGCCCGGCAGTGGATTTCTCACACATAATGCCGCCAATTCAAGCCTAGTTTCAGTCGATAAAACAAATCAATAAAGGTATAGAAATCTTGCTTTCTTAATCTTTTGCTTGCACCAAACATTTGTCTAAAAAAAATAACTAAATAACAGAAGGTTTTCCAGAAAAATGCAACTCTGTCAACAGAAGAACACATCTGGGGATCATCCACAGTAATCCCTCACGGAGGCCCTGATCCTCCCAGGCAGGAGAGCACAGCCATGCGAGGAGACCAGAAACGTGCGCCACACCTACATGCAGTGTTTTTTCAAATGTCAGCGCACCGTCAACAGTCTGAAAGGCTGAAAAGGTGAAAGAGCGACAGAAGCCATGCTCCTCCTTGTCGAGCTCAAAAACGCAAAGACAAGTGAACCTGGGGTGACGGGGAGGGTGAAAAGGCGATTGACGCAGGAAGTGAGCGTCACGCTAAAATGTGCTCCGAGTTTTATCTTTAAGAGAGGAGCCATAGCAAACGCTTCAGCCGGGAGAGTAATTCTGGAAAACGTAACGATCCTAAACGTAATTTTACTCCACACCATCTGAGAAGACAAAAAAAAACAAAACGTGAATGCTGGTGTCATTATGACTGCATGTACGGGAAGAGTTTGGGCTGACCTGCGGTTTGTGTCGCGATAAAACGATCTGACTAAAGAATTTCATTGTGATGGTGAAGCAGTGAACATTTTGTTTCACATTTTCTCCCATTACAACCTCAATCTTTACTGTATTTTGGCAGGATTTAAGACTGAACTGTGTAACTTTTACTTATCTATATATATAAATCCTTTTTACTTAATTTGCTAAGTAAAAAAGATTTGTTGTGACATTACAGCATGAGACAGATAAACTGTGAAAAGATCGAGCTCCTCCACTTGCTCCCAGTGCTACTATTGTGATCTGTAGAAGTGCACTGATACGGTCAAAAACAAACAATCAGAGGCAGGAGGCGGGTCTTAGCGCTGTCAGTCACCCTTGTGTATTTGCTCCTAAATGTGTTCATGGTGGAGAAACAACTTAATTTTACAAGAAAACTGTGTATCCACTGTCACAGGTGGCTACGCTAACAACTCTGACAAAAAGAGGGATGAAGATGAATCCGGGGTCATGAATGTGAAACGCCTTTCAAAAGTTGGAAAGGCTTTTGTCAGGGGTAAAACCGTCACATCCTGAACCCCTGACACCACTGAAACCGAAAACCGCTCAGTATTTTAGGCCACCTCTTCCATGAAAACACACCAACTAACTCATGAACATCCATCCCTCCTGCCTCCGTGGTCCTCCGCCCCCTCTTCTGCATAAGACTGGGAGGGCAGGGATCAGCCTCATGAGACTCCGTACTCTGAGACTCAGCAGCCAGAAGCAGAGAGGAGCGACTTGAGGAGCCGCTGGAGCTCGTTACGTTGACGCGGCTCGAAAGGGAGGGCGGCTTCTGTTGGAGATGAACGGCGTGTCGCCGCTGCTGGAACCGCGTCCCTTTGATTTGGGAATCTTTCTCGGTCCTGAGACTGGGAGCCGGGAAAGTCTGATTTGAGAAGGGGAAAGCTTTCAGAGAGCTCCTGCCTCAGTCTGAGGTTAGGTAAGTACAGGCTGGAACAGCAGTGACTGGAAAACATTAGGGAATTGCCTTGTCTGCATTTTGACTTTATCTAGTTTTGTCAAAATCAGCTTCTGTTTTCTCTCCTTTTTAAGCCACGAAGATCCCCTCTGGGCAATTTGCTCTGTCAAGATCAGGGTGAACTCTTTAACAAACACAAACGAATCAGAATTAGGAGCTAAAGAGATAGATCTGTCTTAAAAACTCCTCTCTCTAAAATAAGTTTTTGTGCAACAAGGGAATTCCCACTGCAAACTGACAGGGAACTTTTATATATGTGTGTGTGAGAGTTCAATTTATCAGTAGTTATTGAGTATTTAAAGATTTTGAAAAACATTTTTGTTTTATGAATATTTTGCCCAAAAGTTTCATCTGAACTGAGTTAGAGGTCTCCTCTTGTCATCGTTGTTTCATAAGATGCAAAAAATTAAAAAAAATTAAATGGAAATAGATCTAAAATGACACAATAAGTTGCTCTTAATAAAACATAACATTTAGCTTTTTTTTTTAAAGAAGTTATTATTGTCATTAATTTTATTTTTCCAACAATCAATCTCAGTATTTGGTGCAGGTTTTTCCAATTCAGTCTTTTTCTTTTCCCTTCACTTTTTCTTTTTTTTTTTTTTTATGTCAAAAACAATTTAGACTGTGATAAAAATCGTTCTAATTATTCAGTGGAAAAAATGTTTAATGTCACTGTTTGTCTGTGGTCATGTGCCAACTCTTTGAGGTCGGAAGGCCTCCCTGCCATCACCCTCATCTCTAAAATCCCCGCATTGATTCGCTTGTCTTGGCAAAATGAGTCGACCAGGAATGTAACTAAATTTGCCAGAGGTATGAATAAGTTTGAGCAAAACTGAACGCATAAACTTTTGGCAACAAATATTTATGAAAACAAGTTTCACATTCAGCGTAAAGTGTTACTAATGTAATCCTCATGACATTTCAGTGTTCCAGACATTTATTTTCTTATTCATGCTACTCAGAGCCCAAATTGTTTTGGGCGTCTACAGAGAGACTAAAATGTTCAGAGTCTAAATAAATCAATAAACTCTTTAGTTATTCCACGGTTGGTTTGGCTTAGCTAGTTTCGGGTGAGTTTCACAATCCTAGAGAAATTCCAGCCTTGCCTCAAAATATTCTACCTCTCCCTGACATTTTACCAAACACAGATTGGGATTCCTTCTCTAACATGCAAACGATTCCTCTGCCTTCCAGAACGTTCTGGCAAATCGCCACGCAACATTTTATGCTTCTACTTTGTGTTTCCAGGGGCACAAAGGAGGACATTAAGTGGGAGTGTTTCTCGGACAAAAGGCCATTCCTAAAACAGCAAAAATGACAACTCGCCTCTGCTTCCTCTTACTGGCCGCTCACATGATGGTTGCGAGCGCGCAGCCGGAGCCAAAGAACCAAATCCCCCAGGCCCCTCTGTCCGTCACTCAGAGACTCGGGCTGGTCCAGAGGAAAGCCCAGGACCCGGCCAGGCCCAACATCACCATGCCGCGCCGCCGCCTGCCGCCCATGTGCACAGGACCCACGGAAATCCGGGACACGTTCAAGTACATCAACACGGTGGTGTCCTGCCTGGTGTTTGTGGTCGGCATCATCGGCAACTCGACTCTCCTGAGGATCATCTACAAGAACAAGTGCATGCGGAACGGGCCGAACATCCTCATCGGCAGCCTGGCGCTCGGAGACCTGCTGCACATCATCATCGGCATCCCCATCAACGTCTACAAGGTTAGAGATGCTCCTCGTCATTAACCGAGCGTTTCCATTATAAATGTGTGCAAAGACTTTTCAATGTTTTGAAAGTTGAACATTCTCAATATTGAAAATTGTGTCGGGAAAAAAAAAAATTAAAGTTGGGGTGCTTCCAAATGCAATTAAAATCCTACGTCAATAAGTTCGTTCACTGGATAAGTCATTAAAAAACATCCTCCTACCACGTCCTGTCGTCTTCTTCGTCTTTTCCGCCAATAGTATTGATCACGTGACTCGTATGATGCGGGGAAAAAAGTGTTTCCAATAGAGTGCTTTGTGAAATACACTCGTTTCGATGGAGCTGAAAAATCACCTCAACCACAAAAAACATTTTATACGAAAACTTGAGTTTTTTTTAATTGGCGTGTTTCCATTAATCAAATTTATTCTTCTTATTTACGTAATTATATGGACGACGGAACGAAATTGCAGTGTTTTTATCAAATTAGCGCAACTGAAATTACATGTGAACAAGTTTATGTCATTAAAAAACATGCAGCGCCATCATCATCCAACCACTTCCTGCCGTCTTCTTCTTCTTTTCCCCCAGTAGTAAGATCCGGTCGTTGATCACATGACTCCTGTGATTCGAAAACAGTGTTTCCGTTGCAGTTTTGCATAATACACTCATTAAGATACAGCCAAAAAATAAAACAAAAACACCTCATCCTTGAGCACAAACTTTTTATCCCAAAAAAATTTATCAAATTTATTTTTGTAATTCCAATTTGCGCAATCATACAGTCAAAGAAACCACAACTACAGATAGATTAGCTTCCTTCTGGACTCTAAACCCTTCAGCCACACCTATTCCTCCTTATGTCCACATAATGAAGCACACAGCAGTGAAAGTGGAGACGTAGAAAGGTGTGTGTGTGTATGTGTGTGTGTGTGTGTGTGTGTGTGTGCTCCCTAGAGCTTCTGAAATGTTATTACTCCTCTGGTCTCTGAGCCTCTTCATATCCCCCCATGTCTCTCGGCATGTTATTGTGCGTCAGGCTCACTTTGCGAGAGCGAGGGCCAGAGAGAGCCGGAGTGTCCGTATATTTGGGTAAGCGGGCAGGCGTGTTAAAACAACTGGTGGTCGCAGTTACATACCGGAGCGTAGACGAGGGCCAGACAGGGTGGTACGGAGAGTGAGAGAGAGAGAGATGCGGGGGTCACATATGATTTCAATTGATTTCCACTCGCATTCCTGTCCCCCGTCCAAGAAAAGCTTTAAAGGCTACATGATCCTCTGGGTGATTCTTGAACTCCAGGAGCTCAAACTTCTCATTCGGTTGGAAAGCTGACGGGTCAAAAGTGAGGCGTGCGGGGCCTCGCTGTGTGTTTCTTTCTTTTTCTTTTTCTTTTTTTAAAACACAAGTCTGCGATGTTTTACCTGACAAAAACTGTGAGTTCAGGTTCGTGCGCTGGCGGGGAGCGCTGTCCTGGAGAAGACAGGCCCTTTGCATCACTCCCTGCCTTTAACTCGCTGACCTTCTGCTCGTGTTGCAATCTGTCTGCAGCTCCTGGCAGAGGACTGGCCGTTCGGGGTGACTCTGTGCAAGGTTGTGCCGTTTGTCCAGAAGGCATCTGTGGGGATCACCGTGTTGAGCCTGTGCGCTTTGAGCATCGACAGGTACGCTTGCTCAAAACCCAGGCATCACGAAAACACACACTCTCCCTCCTGTCATGTTAGCTTCTTTTTCTCTCTATCTCTATTTTTTTTTTTTTTATTTAAGCAGTTGAAAAATTCACATTATGAAATACAGAGCTGGAGATGGTTGGACTTTTTCGCATTTCGACACACATTTGGATATTTCTGCGATTGACCCAACACAAAGTGTACAATGGCGAAATCTGTGATTTTTATTCAATGCTCTATAGTCTGATACCTCTAAACAAAACTCCCAGCAAACAACTGCAGTCTGCAGATGTTAGCATCCTTCTGTGTGTAATTCAATCTCAGTGTCCAGCTGTTGTGGGGAGGCCTGGAAGTTTCGTTAAGTCAAGTAAAGTCAAGTTTATTTGTATAGCACATGGTTGAAGACACACCTGTGGAGAAGGGGCTTTGGAGAACCAAGCAACTTCACAAAGACCAAGGAACACGGCAGACATGAAGTCTAAAGCGGAGCTAATCCATCTGAAGGTGCACACACCTGCAGACCTACTGAGACACGGCCGTCCGCCTACTCTTACAGGTCATGTAAGGAGAGAACCCAAATGTCTAGAGGAGTTTCAGAGACTCAAAGCAAATATGGCCATTATGAATGAGTGGCAGAAGAGACTCAAATTGAAGTTTTTATCCTACGTACAAAATGTCTAGTGGCAAACTAACCCACGATCATCCCCCACCGTGAAACCTGGTGGTGGCAGTGTTGTGTTGTAGGTGTGTTTGGTAAGCTGAACCTGGAGAGGAGAGACTAGTGCAGTGGAATAGTTGAGATCACTGCGTCGCCTATCGGAATGGTCCTGTCAAACTTTACATCTAACTCTAATTGAGAATGAGTCTTGTTGTAATTAGAGATGCATTGGACCCAAGATTAATATTTGTGTCGGCCCTTATATTGAAAAATGTTTGATCGGGTATTGGTAGCAATGTGCCCGATCCATAATATTCAGTCTAATTCTATGATCTGTGCTCTGAGTGACGTCATGCTTTATTTAAATAAAAAAAGAAGAAGTTTTGAGTCAGTTCAGCTGTGTTTATGCATCGGATCTGCATCGGCCGATACTAAGCCTCAGATATCTCTATCGGTATCGGAAGTGAAAAAAGTGGATCGGTCCATTCCTGGCTCTGACAAAAGCAGGGAAAAGTTAAAGGTTGAAGGAGTGCAAATGCTTTCACAAGGCGTTGCATTGGAAGCAAACTGTATGCTGTATCCAAACCAAACACTAAATCACATTGTGTTCTGTTTTCCCCCCCAAAAGGATCCAACCATTTATTTGCCTAAATCTGACTTGTTTAAGCATCACACGCCGCTTCGGTTTTCCAGATATCGTGCCGTGGTCTCCTGGAGCCGCATCAAAGGCATCGGCGTTCCAAAGTGGATGGCCATCGAGATCGCCCTCATCTGGATCTTATCCATCATCCTGGCCGTTCCAGAGGCAATAGCCTTTGACATGATCACCATGGACTACAAAGGGGAGCAGCTGAGGATCTGTCTGCTGCACCCCATGCAGAAGACGGACTTCATGAGGGTGAGCTGAGACACGCCGACCCTCTTCTTCTTCTTTTTGTCTGAAAAGAAAAACAGTGCGTGTTGACTCAACTGCGCACGCAGCAAAAACGCAAATGTGCGAAGGTGCAGATCTGCATGCTGTGTGCAAATACGAAAGCTTTCTTAGCAAAGCGGCGCACTTAGAGTCACAGCGTGACGCCTGGACCAGGGAGGCTGGAAAGAGTTCATGGATGATGGAATAATATAGATCACAGATGGGAGATTGCTTGTTTTTACTTTGCATGACGTTCTCCTTACTAAAAAGTAACAACGTGACCTCCGCGTATTGCCGCTGATAAATCAGCATTTGGTAAAAGGATGTCCTGCATGACGCCAAACCCACCCCTGAGTTTCCCCCTCCACTCCGGCGAAGGTTCAGGCGGCGGCTACGCTCCAGTAAATCAGCTTCTTACATGCTTTATCTCCAGCTCAGCGCGCTCCCACACAGATGTTTGAACGTAATCCAATGCCGTCCCTTTGTTCTTTCTTTTTGTGCAGTTTTATAAATCAGCAAAGGACTGGTGGCTGTTCAGCGCATATTTCTGCTTGCCGTTGGCCTGCACAGCTGTCTTCTACACCCTGATGACATGCGAGATGCTGAGGAAGAAGAACGGGGTGCAGATCGCCCTTAGCGACCACATCAAACAGGTCAGAGAAGACGGGGTTACACAGGTGGAAATTAACAGCAACATTTTGGTTTACTTAGCCTTTCATAGAGAGACAAAAATGTGGGTGTCATATTTTCACTGTGTTATTCATGTATTTATAGATATATCACTCAAGCTAAATATTTAGTTTACAAACTAAATATTTAATTTAGCTCTCAAATTAAATATTTAGTCAGGAAGATAATTATTTATTTTGCAAATTAATATTTAGTTCCTAACTAAATTTTTAAGTCAGAACTAAATATTTAGTTTTCAAACTAAAGGTTTGGTTTCAAGTTTCAAACTAAATATTTGAAACATTTGGTTTGAAAAAAAAAACCCCTGCTTTTATTTTGCAACAGAAATAAACCTTCAGTACTAAATGTAATCAATGCCTTAAAAAGCTCCAGAATAACTCTTTTGTTTGCTTTTTTTGTAATCAACTTGTTCTGAAATTTAGGGGAGAGCAGCATGTTTTTCTGCGATGTATAACTCCACAGAGGCACAGTCACGTCCAGGCCAAGACATGATGGATGTGTGTGTGTGTGTTTTTGTAATCAGCGGAGGGAGGTGGCCAAGACGGTGTTCTGTCTGGTTCTGGTGTTCGCTCTGTGCTGGCTTCCTCTCCACCTCAGCCGCATCCTGAAGCTCACCATCTACGACGAGAAGGACCCGAACCGCTGCGAGCTGCTCAGGTACGGAACAGGGAAAACACACGCGCCATTTACTCAGGCCACAGCTTGCCAAAGAAAATACTATGAAACACTGAGGCATGGCATCTTTTCTTTTCAACAGTTTCTTTTTGGTGCTGGACTACATCGGCATCAACATGGCTTCTGTCAACTCCTGCATTAACCCCATCGCCCTGTACATGGTCAGCAAGCGCTTCAAGAACTGCTTCAGGGTAAGACCAGCCTCTGTCATGCAAAATTCACATTTTACACTTTTCTGTACATCCTTTTTGAGTTCTGCTGCTTCCTAAAAAACCCCAAAAAAACTTCCCCAGCGCTTAAGAAAAATCCACCCAGCTGTATTTTGGCAATAAGTTGATGTTTTTTGATGTCCGGAAAACGTCACATTTCAAAAACCTGCGGAAACCTCTAGATGCTCCTGCACAGAAACTCACATTTATCCAGAGAGACATGTGAGCATCAGTGAATTGCAAAAACGGCACTCCGAAGTCTAAAGTCACAAATCAGCAGGCACTGCCTGTCACCTAGCAACACCAGCAAATCCCGGCCCATCACCTAGCAACCCAAACCGAGTTCCAGCATGTCTGGCCAACTGGTTTTTTCCACTGTACAATGGCTGCTGGAAACCTCAAGGGTTTTTGTTGTCGACTTACTATTCAGAAGCAACTTGCTGTGTTCTTGTTGGTTGTACAGGAGGCTCCACTTCTACTTTTCAAAGGAGCTCAAAATAGACAGAACTGACCAGACTAAACTGTCATTATCTAAGAATGAATTTGTACACAAAAAACAAATGTAATGAACTTGTTTTGTAGCATCTACAGTCCTATTCTAAGCTGTATAAGGAAATATTATAGTTCAACTTTGACAGACAAGCATATACATTTTCACCGTGTCAATTTGATTCAAGTAAATTTGGTTTATTTACGTAGCTATAATTCACCACATGTCATCTCAAGACACTTTACATAAAAGTAAATCCAATCATGCACACATTCCAACTGATCCTTGTTATGACACAATGCAGCTAAGCTTAGTTTATTGCTTAAAAAAGAAAAGGTTTCTCTCTCTAAGGACACAGCAGATTTTGCTTTCAGGTCGAGTCAAGTTAGTGTACTTTGTGTTCTTCTGTCATATTAAAGTTTGTGGTTTTAACGTGACAAAATGTCAACAAGTCCAAGGGCTGTTTGTTGCAACGCGCTGTTTGGTAAAAACATAATGTGCATAAAAGTGCTGAACATGTGACATTCTCTTCTTTTAAATTCACCCCCTTTCTCCGGTTCCAGTCCTGTCTGTGCTGCTGGTGCCTACCTGCCGAAATGCTGATGGACGAGAAGCAGTCGTGTATGAAGCTCAAAGTCACCGAGCGATCCTCCGAGCAGAGCCACTCCCGCATCACCAACAAGTCCAGCACCGCCTGAGGAGCGAGGAAGGCGCAGCGAGAGGCGGGGACGAGGACCCAAAACCAAAAAGACGAGAAAGCAAGAAAAACAAATTTGATGTACGACCGAGTGAATGAGGCCGAATTCTTTTCTCCTGGAAGACGTCATACGGGAGCTCCAGACGCGCCTGCACAGAAACTCACTCTTTATCTGGAGAGAGATGGGAATTCCAAAAACTCCACTCCGGGTTTTGTGTTTCATATTTTTTTAAAAGCTGGAGCCAATGTTAAGAAGAAAAACGGTAAAACTGAAGAGTGCTGCTCTGAAAAGGGTTAAAGGTCATACTGTTGCAACAGCAAATCAAACCCGCAGTCTGGAAGGAGACTGTAACTTTGACTCAATGAATCTCATCGTATGGACGGTTGTACGTTTGTTGCAGAAGCTCTCGAATACGGCTCTACGGTGGCTCTGAGGCTGCTGTTGTTCATGTGATGTGTATCCAGTTAAGTGAATGTATGTGTTAATCATCTTGCATGCTTTGCATTCTTACTGCAAGGGGTGTAACGAGATCGCAGCACGAGCTCTTGCAATATTGAAATGCAATCTGGTTGCTGTTTGTCTCTGATTATGTCTGTTGAAGTAAGAGTAAGCTATTCTTCTGAGGACTTTTAACCTGGCGCTTTGTTTCTCTTATTTTTCGCGTCTCTTATTTTGAAGTAAAGAAGGAAGTAGTTGTCGAGTTGTGTTGACAGAGCCAACTGTTTGAAGAGGCCTGCTACTTTTAAAGGTGTGATTTGCGTGATGTGAAAAGCGTTTCTGTTGCAATTTTGTGACATACACAAATTTTGATTACCGAAAACCTCCTCATCTTAGGACAAAAATCTTTTACCAAAAATAAATATTGCGTTTTCATTTAGGAAATTTATTTTTGTAATTCCAATTCGCACAATTTTATGGCCAATGGAAACACAGGTACTAACACTCTTCGGTGTAGAGGCCGTTCAAGAGTAACATATTCTCGAACATAGTTATTTCCACTATCAGCAGATGTGTTTCCATTACAAATATGTGCAAAACTTTGTCAATATTCAGCTAACAACAAAAAACCACAATTTTGTAATTGTGACATTTCCATTAAATAAGAAACACGATTAAAATCATACATGAATAAATTTGTTCACATGAGAAGTCATTAAAAAGACATGCTGCTGTCCTCCAGCTACTTCCTGTCGTATTCTTCTTTGTGGTTTTCGGCAGCAGTAGCGTCCGATTGTTGATCATGTGACTTGTGCGTTGCAAAAAAGTGTTTCAATTGCAGTTTTGCAAAATAATACAATATTGATGCGGCCACAAAAAAAAAGAAAAAAAACCCACCTCATCCTGGTGGCAAAACTTTGTGTTGAAAAATATTTTTTTTGAAATTGCCTTGTTTTCATTTTTGATAAGTTAAATTACACAATTATAAGAAAAAAATGGAAACGCAGCTACTAAGGAGAAAAAAATAAACATTAATTTTCTATATGTCTAGACAGAGTTGTAGTTCATTCAGGCAGTGAGAGAGAGCAAGTATTCTAGCAAACACCAGGAAGGCCGGACATATTGCAGTAAAGTTACTCTGTTTTATCGCTGAGCTTTCAGGCTGTTCTTGGTCATGTTTTGTAAACGTCAGAGTTAATGTAACAATCACACGCAACACCTAAAAAGAAGTAAAACCTTATTTTACAGGAACTTTTCTTTGATGCGCACAGTGTGAAATCACCACTGCCCTTATTATAAACCTCTCAAAGCAGGAGAGGCAGAGGAAATTGTGTTTAAATTTTATTTTAAAACTCTTTCTTACATTTCTAAATCAAACATGCTTTGATCGGTTGAACCTGGATATTTCTACCCTGAACAAAGATTCTTTGACAGATTCAAGAAACCTTCGCGTTATTGTTTTTGGCTTCAGCTTCCACATTGCGCATTATGTGTAAACAAATCACTGAGTTATTTAACAAACGTTTCCAGATTTCTTGTTACAGAAACTCCCCAAAGATTGAACGAATCGCTGGACTCCAGATGTGGCAATTACAGCGAACGCGTCAACGCTTCAGAGTCAAACGGGTCGGAGAAGGATCGCTGAGCCTCTGGAGCGTGGCGCGAGTTGTTTGGCACTAAATAGTACGCACATCTATAATTACACGCATCTAGCACCGCTGAGATCTCTTCCCCTTTATTCTGTGTGTGAAATAAAAACTGCGCTTTCTTAGTTTACCCAAGAATATCTAGCTTTACAAACTACCTAGTTTGTAAAGCTAGACATCTAGCTTTACAAAAACCTGCAAGCTAACTCCATAGGTGGAGTGAGCTTTACAACTCTACAAAAGATTTGTTCTTTGTTCTTTTCTTGCTCGATTTTTTTTAAACTGAAAGTATTGCTTGTTTTAACGACGGTCATGTTGGTTTGCATGTTGTGCCATGGTTGAAAGATTTTCTGTCACTTTAATTCTTTTTATCCACTTATTATTCTAATTTTTGACCAAATGAGTTGTTTACAAATGGGACCAGCTGATCAGCATCTCCGAAGCTGACATGTGACTCAGACTGCAACCAAAAATGCAAAAACTTAAGGTCTTTTTCAGAATAACACAGTCATTTTGAAATGGAACAAATAAGAAAATCTCCTCTCGTTTGCCACATTAGTGCTTTAAACTTGTATTTTCTCACTGGTTCTTAAACTACTGAAGTCATGTCGTTCTGTGCAGTGGCCTTAAATGATGGCCGGCCTCGCTTTTTCTATAATCTTGTCTGACTCAGTACCTTCACTGGTATGCGGTGGCGTACAGATTTTCTTCCAGCACACAAAATAATGACAATAATAATAATAATAATAAAAGACGCTGTTATGAAAAAGAGACCCTGTGATTTTTATTTTTTTTAATTAATCAATATGTGATGAGATGGATGGTAATTATTGCTTACAGCATTATATGCATGTCTGTCTTTGACTGTGTTCCTTTTGGATGCTGGTGTGTGTGCATGTGTATGTATGCGTGAGTGTGTTATAAGATTTTGTGCTTGTTGGCTTGACTAAAATGTGACAGCAGGCGCCATCATGTGATGACGGACACCAGCACAGAACATTACTGTGATCTTTAAATTTTTTTTTACCCAACTCTTCGTCTCTAACTACGCACACACACACACACACACACGCACACACACGCGCGCGTTTGAGTGGCTATCTTTGTGGAGACTTTCCATTCATTTCTACAGCCTAATCCTTACCCTTATCCTAACCCTGTCCGTTACATGCCTAACCCAACCCTAACCAAAACTCAATTCACACCTTAGTCCTAAATCTGACCCCTGGCCCAAAAACTGCATTTCCCCTTGTGGGGACCAGGCTTTGGTCCCCACAATGTAGTATATGTCAGGAAAATGGTCCCCACAAGGTATTACAAACAAACGCACACACTCACACCCACAAAAACAGCGAATTCTGACCTGGAATCTGGCTCCGAGCTAACCAGTGTCACGCATGTCACATTAGCTGTCATAGAAGCTCTTTGTTCGCTGATCTCTCACCACCCCTCTTCTTATTTCTTCACTCTGCCTTGATTTATTTATTCTCTTTTTTTGTGTCTGTTTTCTTTCTCGTTGCATTCCTGCCTCAACTCCTCTCTCTCTCTCTCTCTCTCTGCTGCTGCTCTTCCAACATGCCTTCAATCACTGAGCTGTGGTTCCATGTTAAATCAAAGCCAACGGTGCTCTGAGCAGGTCTAATTGAACAGAATCGCATTCAGAACATTCGTCTCTGAAATGTTTTTGGCTCCCAGCGGAGGCAGAAATAATATATCTGGCTCCGGTTCTTTCGGTTGGCTCTCGAAAGATTTGATGGATCGTCTGCGAGAAAACAAAAAAGGAGCAGCGTGTGAAGTGTAAGTCGTCCAGCAGGACGTCTGCTTAGCGGCCTTTGAATTGGTGTTCAGCGGACTCCGGGTCGATTGGTAATTGGATATTTTTTATCAACATAACTAAATCAGAGTGATTAAAACTGTTTTTTAATCAATTTTTATATAATTTTACCAACTAAATCCATTTAATTTCAGGATAATTTCAGTTCTGTGAAGGTCTACGAGGTTTTTAAGACATTAGCAGATAAGAAGAATGAGGAACACTCCAAACAAAGGGTTTAATATCCAGATTTAGCCATGTTTCCATGGTTTTATACATCTGATTTAATTTTTTCTGTGCCACAAGTTTCAGAACGCTTACCATGAAAGCAACACAATCTTTCATGCACCAGAGCCATTCCCACTTTGAAACTTGGTGGTGGCAGGGTCATGCTACGGGAATCATTTTCTACAGCAGAGACAGGGAAGCTGGTGAGAGTTTACAGAGAGATGATTGGAGGTAGTTTGTCGCGCCAGTACAGCTGGCAATAATACTGGCCCACAGCATGACACTACCACTACCGCGCTGGACACTTCACACAGTGTTCAAAGGTTTAAAAAGCTCCAATTTGGCTCTAACAGAGCGAAAATAGCTACATTTTTGTCACGTCTGACAAAGAAAAAAGCAATTCTAGAGGGCGTTTGGTTTTAATTTGCTAGGAGCATTTTACCAATTAGGTTAAGCCTAAGCTGAAGAAAAACACTTTTCTTCGGAAACATGATGATTTGCTCTCAGAGGCATCAAAACATGTTCAGTTTATCGTGAAGGATTTCAGTAAAAACATATATATTACAGATTCTCATCTTTATTTGTCAATAACAACACCCCTGATGCGGCAGATGTATGAAGACAATGTTTGTTAAAACTAAACAAAACTTCAGGAGGAGTGGTGTTGAAGCGGTTCTGTTACCTTCTAGCATTTCTGACAAAACCCTCAGTTGTTTACTCGACACTGAAGTCCGAGGATTGCTGAAAGCGTGACATCTGAGGTCTGTTGCCGCGGCTCCGGCGGTCTGAAGGGCCATCTGAGAGGAACAGGGTGAACACCAGGGGTTTCCAAATCAGCCCTTTTTCTGTGTCTTTCTGTGGGTACTCCGTGTACTGGAGAGCGTCCATAATCCCACTTTTATTCTCTATTAGCATCGCAAATTAGAAGACTCGAGTAACAACAAGCAAAATCGTGTTAAACAAAGTAAAGCATCGGGATGCAAGCCCCTATAAAGCTTGCATCCTTTTTAGTTTATTGGTTGTAAACTAACCAATATTTTCAATGTTTTTTTCAAGATTGCCACTCTGTGTATATGGGCTTTTTTCCCCTATGTTTTTTATTGTAATTGCAGATTTTATTTTATTTTATTTTTTTTATGCTGTTTGGACTTTCAATCAGATCACAAGATTCTTGTTACAGCACCTTTTTCAAATTTAAAATGCAATTTAAAAAATACTTCATTGAAGTTTCTGTGAGGAAACCTCCTTACACTCTGATGTCTGATTGTATGAAAGTCAACTTACTTGGAATGTTAAATTATTATTTTTTTCTTTTTTAAATAGAAAATTCAACACAGGATGTACTGAAAAGATGAACTTAAGATGAAGACCTTTGAAACAAAGTGGAGATCAATAACTAAATTTATATTGTAACCTTTATTTGCTTGTGTACCTTTTAAATTTATTTTGTATTATTATTATTATTGTGTACTTTTATTACTTTAGTCTGTATTTTCATTATGTCTACTGTTCTCCCTTTCACTGCAATTATTGTGATTTATATATCCATGGATGTTGTTAATGAATATAGGTTTCTCCTAATGGGGCTAATTTGAAGGAAATGTATCTCTGTCTGACTGTCTCCTCCATCAATAATCCCTGGATAACTTTAGGCAGAGCTGGAATTAAACAGCCTGTCTGCTTGGTGTGGGTGAAATGTCTAAAATGGTAAATAAAGACGTTAAGATGCGAAATGTGAGATGTGACAAGCGTGGACATGTTGATATAAAACGGTTATTGAAAATAAAAAGTAAAAAAAAAAAAAAAACAATAAATAAAAAATTGTAAAAAAAATTAGACAACTTGCATTTGGTCCAGTAATTTAAATTAATTCTGGATTTTCACTAATCTGGACAGAAGCCAAACCAACTAAAATCCTTTGTAACAAACTGTACCTCACCTCTTTATAGCCTTCTTATTTATGCAGCAGACCCATGATGCTGCCACCACCATGTTTAACAGTTGCTACACAGGTCATCTGGACACGTGCAAATTTGAGTCAAGTTTGAAAAGTGTTGATTTTGGAGAGGGGAAGTTCCCTCTCCGTCTCTGCTGGTGACACTATGCTGGGCCCAAATGTAGCAACATCTCAATGTGTTTTTGTGTTTTTCTTTCCAGATTTACGTCAATTGAAAACATTTAATACAGCGGCGATGGGGAGAGGAGAGGGGGAGCTGAGTGACTCATAACTGCTAGAAAAAGAGCAGTACATTTCGGATGAAAGGTGGACTTCCACACTCTGACTCTGAGGGGGTTTTGGCTCAAAGGACGTCAAAAGACCCATTGTAAACATGTCAATGAGGGGAACTTCACAGCAAAGAGGCAAAATCTTACCAAGTAGTTTTGGTCTAATTTCTAGTGCAAATATATTTAATACACTTGAAGTAGGACAAAACTAGCTTACAATATAGTTTTGGAAATATATGGAAGCTTGTTTTAAGTGAACAATTCCTTAATGTTGATGAAAAGTGCTAGTTTCACTGGCAGATTATTGGATTTTTCACACGGAGAAAATGTCATTTATTTGTCGATTATTTCACCTATGACAAGGTGAAATAATCGTTTTTTTAATATCGATATTCAAGTACTATTTACTGAAAACAAGCGCTTATATTTTACTGAAAATTTACTTGTAAGTTTGTTTTATTTCAAGTGTACAAAAAATATCGGCACTACAAGCTGGACCGAAAATACTGGATAAGGTTTTGTGTTTTTGCAGTGTATGAAAATAACATCCTCCAAACTTATCAATAAAATAAAACATTTGGGTTGAGACTGTGGACTCCCAGCTTTCCCACAATGCCTCAGCAGAAGAAGAAATATGTTACTAAAAAACAATTAAAACAAACACCCGATGCAGCAACAATTCTGCATCCAACACAAACATACCTGTGGTGAACAGCTTGTCCTCTCCTGTCCTCTGACAGGTCGGGGTCTTAAAGTTCAGGTTGGAAGTTTAGCCCATCTGACTTTATTTTTTCTCCCCCAAAACGTTCCTCTCAATACAATGTTTTGCATTTTTTGTGCTTAACAGCAGGCTGCGCCAGCATTAAAAATGAAATCTGAACATGGTAGCAGTTGCTTTCCAAAAGTTCAAAAAGTGGCAGCGCAGCAATCTGAACACTTTTAATAGTTTAAATGCAACATTCACAAATTTTCTTTGTAGCACATTTTAAGTAAAATCTGCATCTGATAAGCATGTAATAATTTGAAGTGCAGGCAGAGCGCTTGATGTTTTGTGATTCCATCTGAGTTTTTAGCATATCTGTAGTGGATTGATAACAGAAGGAGGCGAGTTTTCGGGCTCTGCCACAGCATCTGCTAGCATTTGAAAAGAACAAAGGAAAATATGCTTTTTTTTTAATAGAGTGAACGTGTGTGTTGCTGTGTGTTAGAGGGAAATTACGTCAAGGAAAGAACACACGAGTGATTTTCACACTTCAAGGAATGCCTGACAAACGACACACACACACAAATGCAGCTCATTCCTCCACAGATACAGGAACGTCGCACTTTTTCAGCCCGTGCATCGAAAACACACTCTCTCTCGCGCGTGTGTGTTAGCAGCGGCAGAAGGTGAGCAGACGCGGCTAGCAGAAGGAATTCATCAGCTTGACGAAGCATCGACTCTAGAGTATTTCTCCCATCTATCTCCTCCCTCAGATCTCCTCTCCATCAGGGGGACGGTGAGTTTTGTGTCTCGGTCCCTTCCTGTTAGCGCACGTGGCCTTTTACTGCTTGTCTGAACGATAAGACGACAACCCCGGCGGGGCAGGACGACAAGACAAAGAGTCACTTCGAGGCCAGGAGCGCACATATGGAGAGAAGTGGTGGAGGAAGTACTCAAAAAAATATACTTAAGTAAAAGTGCAAATACACAGACAAAAATGTACTCTAGTAAAAGTGAAAGTACCACATTAACATTTTTACTTGAGTAAAAGTAAAAAGGTACTCGCTTTTAAGAATACTTAAGTATTAAAAGTAAAAGTACTTGCTGAATGCATTACCTAATCGCTAATACAATACCATTAACAGTACCTATTGTTTTTAATTTTAATACATCAGAAATGTGCTATTTTAACAAACAATGCCACAGATAAAGCATGTTTTTATTGGGTTTACTCTCTGTAACATAGTTTAGATGTAAATATGTGATTCTATGCATCATAATTTCAGGGATAGAAACATCTTGTCTCCTGAACATAGCATGAACTTCACTTTTTTTTGACACTAATGGCATTTATTTCAAAAGAAATCCAACAGAAAGGGGATGGAAAGAAGGTGGGTGGAGGAGGACATGCAACCAAGGAGCCACGTAGCAGCGCTGTAGTCAAGAACCTAACCCAAGACCCCGCGCTACATGACACAATCAAATTAAGTGTACCTATCAAAACTGCTTCTCAAATTGATCTGAAAGATCCGCATTTCCATAAAACACCTACATATCAAATACTTAGAACTGGAATAAATTTAATCAGTATCATTATAAATTCAAACTCTTCTTCATTCTCTGTTTCCATCTCTGTGCCACAATCCATAGAGGTCTCCTGCCATCCCTAAAAAGATAACGCCCTGGGCGGTTGCCCATATCGCCCATGTCAGAAACCACAACTGTCTGCACTATTAAACATAACAATTAAGACAATGCCCTAATGGTAAACAAGTAACCAAGCAGAAGGAGAACTGTGACTGTTCTCCCCCTGTCTGCCACCACGACATGTCAATCAAAGAGCAATGAGCATGCTCTGCATTCTTCATTAATTAAATAAATCTATACATTTTTTAATTAAATAAAATAATAATAGCTACTGGAGTATACGCAGAGCATCACAAGAACAAAGAATGGTTTTCAGTGAGGCTTCAGTCCTATAGGACTTAATAAAGATCCGTCCAGAAGAATCGGATCGTTCGTGAATGTTCTATCACTACATAGCAGACTTTTGGTCACAGCGTTGTCCCATATCTGACATGTCAGTCAACACCTCCGCACAATAATTCAGCGCATGAGTGACAACTTTTTTTCATATGAGTCTCTGTACAGCTAACTTTGCTAACTTAAGGTCCACATAGCTCACCTTTCTTTGAGCTTCCTTTCCAAGCGACGCTAAAAGTTGGACGAAGCGCTGCTGAATTTACATGTCATGTCTTATGATTTATGTAGCGGGATTAAACAGACATCTTCTCCCGCTCAGAGGTACTTCGTTATTCAAACACACATGCTCTCCACCACTGATGGAGAGCATGTGTGTTTAAAGGAAAATCCCACAAGGCAAGTGTGACAGTCCTCACTGAAAATGTCAACCACTTTTGTCCCGAAAGATGTCAGAAAAATGTTAACATTTAGCACAAAAACAGGCGGTTTAGAGTGCCTTGAAAAGGATTTTGAAGTCCCTTTTTTAAACCACTTTAATGCTGAAGATGTAACTTTTATTTTTAAAAAAACCCCCAACAAAAACACAACATTTAGCATATTTGTTTAAACTGCCACCATGTCATGTCAGATAATCTGTGAAACAAATTGAGCTCCTCTGCCTTCTCCCAGCTAAGTAGAAACAACCAATCAGAACCTGGAGGCGGGTCTTAGCGCTGTCAATCACTATCAACCCCAAGCCTACCTCTCTTTCTCTTTCTTTCTGCTACCGCTACAGCTTTTCCCCGTCAGTAGACGCTGTTGTGAATGTTCAGGCTAGTTAGCTGCAGCCACCAATATCGGCCCCGAAAGATGCTTTGTATTTTTGTGAATGAATAAGGTCAGAATGTCTTAATTTGATCACTGACTAAGAGGCTTTTGGCGGTGTTGCTGAAAAAAATGTCTGATTTGTTCTGACAACCGTCCATCATGAATGCTTGATTGTTATTGGTCCAAGATGGACGCTTCTTACGCTTTGGAGCGGAGCATCAGGGAGGGATTTCTCACGATGGCGGACAACAGAATGAAGGACAGCGGAGCGCAGGAACGGAAGAAAAAGAAGAGCGCAACAGAGAGGTGATGAAGAAAACATCCCAGCTAACAGGGTTTTTAAAAACTCATATTGGACATGGAATAGAACCATCGTCCCTCTCCGCTTCTGAAGATGTTAGCCTGGCTAACAGCGGCTCTATGGTCCGCCAGAACCTGGATCTCTGACTGATCCGGTGCCGCCCAGAGGCGGCGGAAGGGCGAACTTCTTTCTGTCCGCTGTTTGTATGTTATGTAGAAATCAACACATTCCCCCAACTCCACTCTTCCAGTTAGACTCTAATATTCGCAGCTTCTTCTTTTTTTTGTTTGCACAATCATCGTGAAGCTAAAAATACTTCTTTGTCACATGTACATTACGAAAAATTTTATATCTCAAGAGATTTAAGATTCACTTTATTGTCATTCAGCGTCGCCTCAATGACCCAGAGTGGAACGAAGTGACGTTGCTCAAGCTCGCACAAAAACATGTAAAATAAATAAATAATAATAAAAAAAAATGTTGGTACAGTTTGAAAAACAGGCACGCATGTGTGGCTGTACTGTTTATTGTTAGAGGTGGAGGGCGGGGAAGTGGTTGATGTCAGGGCAGGAAAATATTCAAATGAATTCCAGAAATACAATTGTTTATTTGAGTTTTTTTTTTTTTTTTTTAAAGCTGCAGTGTCTAAGTTTTATTAAAAACAAAATATTTGTCAAAATGATCGTGACAAATGTGACAGACAGGCAATCTGTGAAAAATACCAAGCTCCAATCAGAGCCAGGAGGAGGGTCTTAGCGCTGTCAATCATCCTCATTTACACGTTGCTTCATCTTGCTCTGTGCTACGCCACAGCTTCTTCCGCACACCGGATCCTGATGTCGTGAATGCTAAGGCTCGTCAGCATGGCCACCGATGACGGTGGGTAATCGTTTTGTCCTGTGGCGGTATATTAGACCACTTTCTGTCGGCCTCATTCTTCCAGTAACCGACCCGAGGCTTGTTTTTCTGGGTAAAGGGGTTTAGCGGTCACAACATATTTTCGCTGATGTTTGGATGTTCATTGCTTCACACATCTAAGTAGTCATGACTTCCACAGAAGAAGGCTCAGTTGTACAGTCATCGCCACGGCGATGGTTTCAGAGAGAGGCTGTTTACATGGATAAGCTAAACACTTAAAAGTAAGCACTTGCAGCCCTGTAAGCCTTTAAAGATCTCCAAACCAGACTCTGAACAGACAGACTTACAAAGCAGAGCTCAGTAAATGAGAACACGTGTTCCGATGAGGCTTGTTTTATAAGATTTAAAAAAATATCTTTAGAAAACAGCGACCTTTAAGCTGTTATTAAGGCCCACATTTCCATATTAAGAATGTTTTTATTGCTCTGGTATGAGATTCTAATCTCAAATAGTGTGTTTTTATTAATCGTAAGCAGGAAATCACCATAATTAACGAAAGCAAAACATCAGCCTGCTTAACGGAGTGGAGTACGTGAGTGAAATAAATCAACTTTTAATTTGAACTCTGCCTTCTTTTGTCTGTGCAGCACTTTGCTCAACATTGTGTTGTTTTTTAAAAGGCTTTATGAATAAATCAATATTGTGTAACTTTTCAATAATGTACTAATTTACTGAGGCGCACTTGTAATGTCAGCTTTTTCTGCTCTTTAGGAAACACTCAAATGGATTTATTTTAAAAAGAGCACGTTGAAGTTGTTGCCACTAGGGGGCGTGAGGGTCTTATGTAAAATGAAAACTTCTCTGAGAGTTTTGGAGGGGGGGTTATTATCATATTAAAAAAAAAAAAAACACCTGTTAGCATATTCATTCATTCTGATTAAGGTGTGAAAAATTATAGATGTTTTTTTATTTTTGCTAAATATAATTAGGGAGTGTGTTAACCTTATTAGTCTGCATTCATATAAGCTCCACATTTGTTTGCAGAAGGCCTGCTCGCTGCTTTACATTGCAAATAAGGCCGTGTTTACATTGCCTCACACCGACAATGGTCTCTATGGGTTACCTTCGCTAACAACACAGGTAACCAATCAGATCTTACAGGCTGGGGGAAGAGGTGTGACTGAGTGTGTGTGTTCAACTAGTTCTCTGGAATAATAATAGTAAAAAAAAAAAAAAAA
This sequence comes from Alfaro cultratus, assembly GCA_903066825.1. Taxonomy (NCBI): domain Eukaryota; kingdom Metazoa; phylum Chordata; class Actinopteri; order Cyprinodontiformes; family Poeciliidae; genus Alfaro; species Alfaro cultratus. The sequence continues at coordinate 27,477 of CAEFZX010026781.1, forward strand.
GAGGAAGCAACAACTGACAACTCTGATCTTGACTGTGTGCGTCACTCCCTCCCTGGTTCCTGGGAATTCACAATAAGGGAAGCAGATCCCAAGTCTGCGAGCAGATGAGGGCTCTCTCTCTCTCTCTCTCTCTCTCTCTCTCTCTCTCTCTCTCTCTGTCTCGGTCTGTCTCTCTCTCTCTCTCTCTCTGTCTCTCTCTCTCTCTCTCTAATATTTTACAAGATAAATAAAAAAAAAAAAAA